>NSDO01000370.1:30881-80398 GCA_002286825.1 Lagenidium giganteum
ACGGTCTCCGGTGCCATTCAACATGTCTTGGAGAAGTCCACAAGTTCCAACATCTTGAGAATCTTGAGGACGCGGACCCAGGATATCCGCTGAGAGACATCGAGGATACTCGCCGGAGGATAATATCCAAAAAGGATACAAGATAATCCGGAATGACCAAGCTACCTCTTGAAGATATCGGCCTCCACATCCCACTCTGGGCGGACTTGGTCGCGGATCTTCACACATCACACATCCATAAGTGAGAGACGAGAAGGTAAGGCGCAACACCACATACGCCCCCTGTCGTCGTGATCCGCCGAGCGGCGGTCGATTCACTTCGACATTCGCGCCCAACCCCGCACTCAGGCTCTGCCGTCGACCAAGCGGCAAGTACCGACTTTTGACCACACCGACTTCGAGCTCCACGACACGCGTTGACGACGCGCAACCTGCGACCAATCGGGCGGTTGCCAGCGAAGGCGCAAAGGCGGCTTCGTCATCGCAATCGCATTCTACATCACCATCCGACCCAACACCAAGTCATCCAGGCTCGTCAACGTTGTCGCGCCCGACCAAGGCCTCCGGTGGTGAAGGTCGCTCGGCAACAGCGAGAGGAGGGACCAATTCGCCGCCTGCACGGAGTACATCAACGCCGGAACCTAAGCTAAGTCCAGCACGCTTGTCGAAGCCGGTACACTCTGACTTCGCCACCAATCCCGCAAGTCGTTCGCCGGCGATCTTGGGCAAAGAGCCTCGCTCGCCGCAGCGCGACTCCACATCCTCCGCAGCTGTTCAACCATCGAGAGCTACTGACGTCGCTTCCGAGACCTCTGTCACCAGCGCCCATCCAAGCCCGCAGACCCATATCGCCTTTGAGCGCTTCATCGAGGGCCAGATTGCCGCTGCTGTATCCGCAGCTCGTCAGGAAGATGCCGAAAATCTTCGMCGCCTGGACATCTTGGAGGCCGAACACGAAGACTTGCAAGCTTCTTCTCGTGCACTGGCATCCGAGCTCGCAACCWTGAAAGAACTGCAGACGGCCAGCCAGCAKCGAGTGCAGCAGCTCGAGATCGACTTGCAACAGGCACAGGAGGCAGCGGCACGAGCACAAGCATGTCAGACAGAAGCCGAAGCTGGGCGACGTCGTGTCGAGCAAGAACGACTGCGGCTTGAATCGACCAATGTCGACGGCAAGGAACATGCTCGCCTTCAAGCACGCGTGGCCGAGCTGGAAGTCGAGGCTGCATCCATGCAGGACGAGTTGACCGCCTTGCGAGACGCCAGCTTGACACGCGCTGATGTTCAGCTCTTGGATGGCTTGGAAGGCGTACTCAAGTCGTATGAAGCTGAGAACAGCCTGCTCAGGGTGGAGCTCACGGCTATGCGCCGGCGGCTGAGCTCCCGGGACCCTTCTGTCCGTGACCATCGCGTAGCTTCAATCGACATCCTGCAGCGTCTCATCCGTCGTTCAGGAGCCGCGTTTGTGTCCGAGATTGGAGCATCTCCGCACGGATCACCATCTCCGACTGCCTCGCCTGCGCCCATGGATGCTGAGCCTGCCCAAGCTTCATCACCAAGCGCATCACCAGCTGACCTGTCTGTCTCTGGCAAACGACCCGCCAATAGTAGTCCTGAGAGTCAAGGCGTCGTGAAGAGAACGCGCATGCAATCGAAATCCGACAAGTCAGGAGATACCTCAAGCTCGGTCGCTGATGCCGGTTCCAGTGGTGTCAAGTCCTCCTCTTCCAGCGACGACGAAGCGTGTGTCATTATTGACCCACCCCCTTGCAAGCACTCGGATATGTCGGAGGGGCGATACGACCGGGAGGAAGGATCAACCGAGGCGCAAGTTGGAGGCCAAGCCAAGGGTGAGACGACGCAGGTGATCGATCGCGACGGCCAATGGTCCGTCGAGGCACTCTTGCGCCGTGAGAAGGCCGAACTCCGATACACCATGAAGGCTCTGGTGCCCCCACCTGGTTTCTTCCCCAAACGGGACGAGGTGTCGGACGATTACCCCATTGAGATCACGAATGACGCGCCTCAACTCGTTCTGGACGCCAAGCCATGGGAGCAGTACCGGGATCGCATCCCCGAGGCCGTACGGCTGATCCACCGTTCTCGGAACTTAGCCAGCTCGCCAAGCTGACGTACTCGGATCGCATCCTCCAGGCCCTATGGGAGAGGACCCACTGGATGCATGTCACTCGAGCCCAGACCAACTCTTTGCAGCACAAGTACCAAGATCAGCGGCGCCAAAGATACTCATCTCGGCTGAAAGGCTTCGCTCCCCTCATCCATCACGTCGGTGAGTTGGTGGAGCAAGATACTCGGCACTGGAATGTGCTCTTGGACCCCTCGTTACCGTTTCCGCCGAGCACGGTGTATCCTTGGGTCCCAGTGAGGCCAGTGCCAGCTGACCCACTCACAACCGAGTCGATCTTGGAAGAACTTGCCGACCTATCCCGCCGCGAGCCTTGGCGCGACTACTGGCTCCTTGTGCCGAGGCAACATCCAGTCCGAGCCGATAGGCATCTTGCGTTGTTGTTCCCAGATCTCTTGCCCGTGAATGCTGCAACCACCGACGAGCATAGCGAAGAAGGGAAAAAGTCCGAGGATACTTCCGAATAGCAAGAGTGCTTGTCGCGTCAGGTCAAGATCCACCTGGATAACCATCACTGAATCACACAATCCGTTTTGCTTGACTTTGCCCCAACGCTCGTTCATGCACGGCGACATGTCGCCATCCAGGTTGCAGCAGCAGCAGGCAGCCTTCCTCATTGCGCAAGATTGTCCTTCATTCGAGCACTGACTGTCTGCTGCAGGCTCACCGTGGTTCGAATGCCACCAAGCCACATCTTGAAGTGGTCCACTTCGGATGCATGTAGTCACCCCCACCGAGCAACATCGCGTAACCTCGCGCAACATCTATCCTCAAGAGGCCCATTGGCCGCCCGATATCTTCCAGAACCTGGATCACAGCTTTCACAAGAATTACCATCCACGGCCCGCCCACTTCGGAGATACGACATCAGCRACCCAGCGATTGGGCTGTTGCACCTGCAGTCCAGGCACASATCGCGCTGCTCCATCGTCCTCGCGCTTGTTTCTCACTTCGGCAGACTCGAACTTCAGCTCTCGAGATTTCTCCATCGATCTCGACCTCATCCTTCACTCCAACTCAGGCATATGTCTTCGTATCCCAGCCGAGGTGCTTCCTTTCTCGTGCCTCAGGCAATCTTCGGGGATGTTTCATCAAACCTCAGGATACGAGCCATCCTCTTCTTCCCTAGGCTCTTGGCTCCTCCATCTCGACTGCCTGAAGACGATGCCGCCCCCTGTTCTGCTGATGGTAGTCGAAGATTAGCCCACCACAGTTCAAATCTTCTTCGGGGACCCAGCTTGGTTCCGACCCTTCCTCTGCCCACTGCACAAGATAATCTCGTCTTCGGCGACCAAATCTTGTCGGATTTGACACTTTCATGTCCAATATCTTCGTGACCTCGTACACGCCGTCCTCCTCATCGGGTCTCCACGAGTCTTGGGGCAGCAATGCCTCATCAAAGTCGTATCTTGGGGCGCCTGGAAGACGAAGATTCTCTGTCGGCCGGTCAGGATACTGCCGGCGCAACTTGATCTTGGACAGATGGATGACAGGATGTAGACGATAGTCAGTACCACTGGTCTCAATCTTGCATGCATAATCCTCCACCAGCTCGGATACTCGGAAAGGGCCGTGCCACAGATGCGCGAGTTTCTTCGCATATCCTGGGCGAACACGATCCAAGAAAACCCACACTTGAGACCCAACCTCGATCGATGGTCCGGGGACGCAGCTTGTGTGGTTGCTGCAGCTCTGGCTTCGGTAGCATCCTTGATCAGGATGTTCGCATGCGCTCGAGCTCGCATATAAGATTGCTGGATTGCGAAGCGCCACCGCCTCGGATCCTTATCCTGAGCATCCAACTGGGCAAGCCCGAGTGTCGCTTCGACCGTAGACTTGGGATCCCAGCCATGCACAAGAAAGAATGGCGTTTCTTTTCGTGTGCCATCCACAGCCGTGTTGAGTGCGAAGACCAGACGTTCTGCATACTCATCCCAGTCCCTCTGCTCAGGATCTGAGACATACATCTTCATTGCTCGAGTGATTGATTGGACCTTGCGTTCTGCCATCCCGTTGGCTTGGGGCCGATAGGCTAGCGTAGCGCGCTGACGCTGTCCCATGAGACGACTAAACTCCGCAAAGAACTCGGACATGAAACTGGCCTCGCGATCGTGGCGGATATACTCGCTTGCACCGAAGCGTCGGAACACCGCTTCCTCGTAGATATTTGCCACCGTCTTAGCGGATCTTGAGTCGCTCGCCTTGCAGATAGCAAATCCCGAGTGAAGATCAACGAAGATCAAWAGYTCGGTGTTGCCACGGTAGGATTCAGGGAGTGAGGGGATGTGGTCCATCGCAAKTACTTGGAAAGGATACACCGCCAGGATATTGCCAGGGGAYGGTGCTCGCAACGTCGGTCTTCCTTTCGCCGTCTCACAATCCACACAGCTCGTGACAAATTGATAACAGCTCTTGTACATGCCGCGCCAATAGAAGTGCTCCTTCAATCTTGCGAACGTGCGGACGACTCCCTGATGTCCACCTTCTAGGCAGGAGTGATAATGGTGCAGCAGCTCCTGTTGGAGCGTGGTCGGGATAACAACGCGGACTTGCGGTATCCTGGCGGAATCCGTTTGCGTTGCCCTCGCCTTCCCGCGGACATACACTAGGCATTCTCGTTGGTCAATCTCGAACATATCCGACGTCTGCCGGCAGCGGTGTACCATATCTTCATCGAGATCTCGGAGGTCATCTTGTAAGTAGCACTTCATGGCGTGGATCCACGCTTCTTCATCTTGGGCAATGCGAATTCGTCTCCATCTTTCTTCGACCAGATCGATCTGCGTACCATGTTCTTGAACCCACGTGTCGTTGATCACCGCGGGATCTTGTGTCCCTGACCTGTATACCTTCGTATCTTGAGTCGCCATTTCGGTATCCCGTCCGCTGCGAGTGACCGCCATCACTTGAGAAGGTGCATGTGAATCTTCGGCCTGAGCAGTCTGACAGTGATCGTCTTCAGCACCTGATGCATCCTTCTCAGGGCGCTGTATCCTCTGGTTCAAGGCGCCGGGGATGTCTGTCGTCGTATCACTCATAGCAGGTGGGATATCTTCGGGGTTTGCTGATGGGTCTTCGGCCAGGATAGCTTCCAATATCTCGGGCAACCGATTCAAACCTTYAAGATCAGTGATGGTATCCGCAGGTACCATGTCAACACCATGGTGACGCTGCAGAGCTTGTCCAGCRAGAAGATCCGCAKGCTGGTTGAATTCTCTCTTCATGTGCAGAAACTGAACGGAGGAGAACTGACTGAACAGCTGCTCTGCYTGCATTTTCAGYACCTTCAGAGCTGGAGTATTACATGCCATATCYCCTCGGAGTTGACGTATGACGARGTTTGAATCCCCACACAGGATGACGTGCCTGGCACCATGGCGGATGGCAAGTTTCAATCCGAGCCGTGCGCCGCGATACTCTGCCTYATTCACCGTAGCTTCCTCAACATATTCTGACGCWGCAGCTTCCACCGCCCAATCTTCCAATCGCCACAGTATCGCACTATATCCTCCTCCTGCTCGCTTGGGTTTTGCCGAACCATCAAACGTGATCWCCCAMATAGGATATCCTGGTATCTTGCGTGGGATCAGGGGTGCGTTGTGTTGCCGCACTATCTTCCTTGGCCTGATAGACTCYAGCGCAGCATYGGTGCTGGCTCTGGGTGAGATACTGGCCGCGAGTACACCCAATATCTCCTCTTCGCCTCGCTCCGCTWTCASGAACGTGATCTCYCATGGGGATAGCAGGGCGGACCATTGCCCTAGCCGACCTTGGAGTGTCTTCGTCTTCAGGATCCAGCTGAACGTAGACGTGCGGGTCACCACCTTGATCTTGCGACCGACAAGCATGGTGTGACATTGATCCAGTAGTCGCAACAGAGATATAGCTTCTTTCTCGGCCGGGTGATATCTTAGCTCGTGGTCTTTGAGGCCCCGGCTGCAAAACCAAACGGGCATGAAGATACCGTCGTGAAGTTGCACAAGCGCGGCTGCCACGGCCCAGTCACACGCGTACGTAATGACGACTGGTTCTGTCTCTGGCTGGAAATGGCGTAACACTGGCGCGGATATCAACTGGTCCTTCAACTYCTGGAACGCAATCTTGGCTCGTTGGACTTGCAGGATATCGTCTTCCGACCTCTGGATTTGGGGATCCGTTGAGAGATCTCGATCTCATAACTCATAGAGGATAGCGACATACACAGCAAAGTTCTGGATGAACCTGTGATAGCTCTTTGAGTGTCGTCGGGAAGGCCAAGTCGCGGATCCCCTCCAAATCTTTTGGGTTGGACAGGATACCCCTCGCGGAAATGACGTGTCCAAGCTGTTCGACCGATCGCTTTCCCCAAGCACCCTTAGGAACCGAGATGGAGATATTCCATCGATCGCAGGCGTCCATGAAGAGGTCGACCTTTCTGCACATATCCTTCCACATTGTAGCTGGGATAACGATGTCGTCGATGTAAGATCTTCGTCCCAGAACGGATGCTATCGCAGGATCCGCTGGCGTCCCAGTTTTGAACACGTCATCGGCAGGATCCCCACCGTCAGGCTCAGGTCTGATAGCGAGGAATCCATAGAGGGCGTTGTCAATCAGTCGCTGGTACAGCTGAGGGGCGTTCTTCAGTCCAAATGGCATCCGTGTCCATTGCAAGAGACCAAAAGGTGTGATGAATGCCGAGATAAGCTTGGCCCTTACTGTCATCGAGATCACCCAGAAACCACTCGCCATGTCCAACGAGCAAAACCATAGCGCCTTGTCCAAATCTTCAAGGAGGTCTGGGATGAGAGGCATAGGATATACCATCAATCTTGTCAACTCGTTCACCATCCTATAATCGATACACAGGCGGATGTCCACGCCGTTCTTCTTGATGACAGTAACTATTGGAGATGCCCACGGCGATGTAGATACCTCGATTATCCCGGCCGACAACAACCCCTTCAGCAACTGGAACACCTTCTCAAGATACTGAGGTGGTACCTTGCGGACCCGCTGTGCAATTGGACGTGCGTTGCCGACATCAATGTCGCAGACGGCCCCACGTGCTGGAGGTGGCAGCGCATTGCCCTTCCCAATGAACAAATGCTGGCGGCGCCACAGGATATCTCGTAGCTCTTGAATCTCTTCTGGGCTGTTGTAGCGCTCATCCCCCACGTCAAGATCGTCTGGGCAGACATCTTCAGTCAACTTGATCGATTCCATGTCCGGTAGCACTGTCAGTTGATTCAAAACATCCTCAGCATGGAGTTCTGACTCTTCATGCACGAAGACTGTATCCGCAGCACGTTCTTGTTGTGCGATCTGCGATATTCGCGCACGATCCCGTGCCGTAAACCTCATCATCTCCGCGATTTCTCTCCCACGTCCAGTCTTGCCGCCTTCTCCTCCAGGATCCATCACAAGAGGTACCGAGAAACGTACACGTCGGCGAGGCTTGTGGGTGCGCGGCCGGAATCGCTCGATAGACTTCAATCTTCTCCATATCKTCACCTCTGGCCGGAGATATCCTCGCCATGAGTCCCACTTATTCTTCACGAACCACAAACTCACTTGAATTGCCAGTGGAGCCGCAGACACCAAACAAAACAGAAACACCAGGACCTGCCACCACGCGTCAAGCATTTRCGTCACACGGCTTCGCATGGGGGTTGTTTGGGTTCCCTCCACGGGATATCCTGGCTTGGAAGCGATTGTGGGTTGGGATTCGGCACTCGCGGTGTTGATATCTTGATCATCAACCGGTATGCACAGTCCATCTAGACATAGTAGCGTGTCGCGAATCTCATCAGGTTCGGTTGGCACGGTGTAGACCGTGTTCACGACGGCAGGTGTCGGTATCGCTTCACATCTTCGCAATATCTTAGTCGGCGTCGGATATTCTGGAAGATGGACTACTGCTTCGTGCTGTGGCTCCTCCACCACTTGCTGAGATCTTGACGGTCCAGCTTGGTACGCCAGTGTCGTCCATTCGCGCGCTCGATTTGATCCTGGCGTCACGAATCCTGACTTTCGTGGGGTACATCCTTTGGAGAGCCACATCCCGTTGCCTGAGATTCCTGAAGTGTGACATGATCTTCCGATATGTTTGTAATCCTCACGAGATCGCTTGACCCATGGACCATGCTCGTCACCCAGGTTTCGCCACGTCGGAACCACCGCTGCTGCTTGGGTTGTCTTCGGACCTTGATCTCTCGGCTTTCTCCCGGTTCCAGAAAGATCATGTCGCCGTTCAGGATATCCCGCTGGTTTTCTCGATATAGCGCTGGGCGGTTGTCAAACCGAATCTGTACCTCGTCAGGAAGCTTGGCCACTCCATACTTGCAGTTCATACGGATGCCTGCCGGTACAAGGAAGTCCGCCCCCAGGATACAATGTGGAGTATCCATCTCTCCCATGTTCATCTCGAACGTGTACACCATCTTCTCGAGCGAGATCTTCACTTCTGCTTTTCCTTCGAGTCGAAACGTAGCACCACCCACGCCTTCACAGTCGGGTGTCTCCGCGTACGGGTCTATCTTCGCCCCCACCTTGCGCGCAAAGGTGCGGTCGATAACAGACACGTCAGCGCCGGAGTCCAGCAGGATAGTGCACCATGTATCGTTTATCTTCGCAGTGATCGTCGTATTGCGTTTCCAGTCTTGCGGTACGTGATACTTCCAGAATCCATGTCGCTCACCACGATTTAACTTCACTCGACAGATAACAGACGATTGTTCGAACTCAGAATTATCTTCAACACGAATACGCTCATTGATATCTTTGGGCTTCGACACACATCTGTTGACTTGAACACCTCCCGACATCATCTTGTCGACATTCACACTCTTCTTAGGTGTATCTTGGTTAACCGAGTGTTCCTGTGCCGAAGACATCTGTGAATGGCTTGGTTTCTCTTCATATCTTGCTTGATCTGTTCGGTATCCTGGAGACAGCTGGATATCCTGCTGATGCTGGCTGGGATCCTCTTCGTAGACATGCATAAATGCAGATGGGTCGACGCTCGTCGCGCACTGACCCCCATTCGGTCAGCGAGCGTCCTAGTTTAACTGCTTCGTGAGGGAAGTCGGAAGCAGTCCAGCATGCTCGGCAGGATTATACCACTTGCGTATCTCGTTGAAGAACGCTTCCAGCTTGCAGACCCCCGCTTCATGAACTTCACCGCACGCCTTGCAGACATGCAAGCAACGGTCGGAGGGGTGTCCTTGTCGACCACACTTCTCGCAGGTCAGCCGCTTCCAACATTGGAGTTCCGAATGACTGTTGCTCCCACAGTGTGCACAGCGCTTGATCTCCTGAGAATATTTGCTGTCTGGACGTTTATCTTGCTTCGGCTGCATCTTGTTCAACCACACTTTGACGTGATGGCGATGATCTTTGACGTCTTCATTCTCATCTGGGCTTGCCGTATCATCCTCGTCTTCTCCCGATGTCGAATCTTGAGACTCGCAGCTAGTATCTTCCTCTTCGCGGGAGATATCCGACCGTATCTGGTTCACCACTTGTATCGGCTTGCGCTCTGTAGTCGGCTTGTTCCCTGGACGTTTATCTCGACTTCCAGCGCCTGATCTACGATCAGTGAACGGAGTTGTAATGGAACGAGATCTTGTATCCCGCTGCCGGCGTTGGTCTCTCTTTCTGAAGGGCTTCAGCAAGGATTCCACCTGGGATATGGTCACTGGTGAGGTTGTGAGCAACTGGTTCTCCAAATCTTCGTCTCCAAGCGTATCAATGTAATGGTCCACATGACGAGACTGAACTTGGGCGTGGCCGTCATGAATGCGTATCTTCGCTCGGATCGCAGCCGCATTCAGTCGAAACAGGTAGTCCAGGGGATCCTCGGACTTGCCACGATGCATCTTCGTGTATACGCCGAGGAAGTTGGTGCCCTTGCCTGCGAACATCTCTTCAAATGCGTCTTCAACGAACTTCCAGCTGGTACGAACTGTCTTACTGAGTTGTTGGTACCAGTGTCGTGCCGATCCTCTCATTAAATCTTGGAACTCCATGCATTTCTCAGCATCCGTTAACTCATCCGGGCGGAACGCAGTTCGGACGCGTCTGAGCCAATCTCGTGCATGCTCTTCATCAGGATCTTTAGCAGAGAAAGGCTTGAGCTCAGACACCTTGGATGTCCGAATTCTTGTCGCTGCAACGGCCGATGGTTGTGTCGGTGGCATCTCGCCATGGATGTCGGATAAGTCGTCAGGATATTCGGATGAGCCCTCAGGTTCTCGGACAAGATACGACCTTCTAGCATCGGGATTTCGCCAAGTACGCTCGGAACCTTCGCCCATCTGCTGCGATCTCGCATCTTCTTCAACCTTGGCTTCTTTGAACGCTGAGTAGAGGTTTAATCGGACTGCTGGATCTTCAGCAGCACGTGATCTATCCTGGGCCATGCGTGACCTGACTTCTGATGCCGCACCAGGATACTTGCGTGCTGTGCGCATGATCGCATCACCTTCTTCATCATCGAGGTGCGGTGTGTGCGGTGCGCGCGGGATAGTTACGAGGTAAGTGCTCGTTCTCCTTGCTGGTGCGTCTCTTCTCACCGCACTGCTGGAATCGTCATATCTTGGAGTCGCTCCGGTACCCTGTCGTTGGATCAGACGGGCAACGTGCGGTGAAGCTGGCGGACGTGGTAACGAACGTGTTCGGAGCTTCACTGGCGCTGTTGGTGGCGCTGTTGGTGGCGCTGTTGGTGGTTCTTCTGGAAGCGCCTTCTCCTCATGGTCCGCAGCCAGGATATCCTCGAGACCCAGGTCGTCATCCGAGGGACCTTCACATGTTGCCTTCACATCTTCATCTTGTGCATTCTTGGCTGTCGATGTCTGATCCTCACCTTTCGCGTACGCGACTGTCACGCCGATCAATCCGTTGAAAAGCATGGTACCAGAGAAGATGACATCTTCTAGCTTGGCTTGGCTCAGGATCCCGTACTGAAGGTCTGGGCAGGTGCATCCAATAGCGAGGAGCATATTCCACATGCGTCGGATGCAGTCGTTGATTGATGTAGCTTTCGTTAGCTCCGGGTCATGGAGCTTGCCCTCAAGCTGGTACGGGATCTGGATGTCGAACGCACGTAGGATCGGATCTCTCAGGATCATCAGTCGGAGGTGATCGTGAGGATGGATCTTGGACTTGGGCGTGACATCCATTAGTCCAGTCGTCGCCGCGGGGAAATCCTTCGAGTACGCGCTTGAGATCCTTGACTTCGACGTGACCGGCAACGGTGGCCTTGCGTAGCCTTTGGATCTTGACGCAATCTCGGATGCTTGCGACGATGAACGCTTTATTGGGTGTGGACCTTCTCTCTTGATTGCAGCATCGGCCAGATCCACCAGACCGATGAGCTCACCGAGCCCTGCATCCTCAGCATCCTCAACCCCGAGCTCGGAGGGGAAGGGGATCTCACTTCTCTCGGCATCTTCGCCTTCCCTCTGCTCCGGAACTGCACATCCGGGCATACGCACCATTTGTGGTGTTGTGGGTCGCATTCGTCGGGCCTCACAGCACTACAAAGCAATACAATTGGACTTGTTGTGCCCAGAGAGGTTAGGACGTCAGTGGTTCAACCAAAACGCCTAGGGATACTGCAGGATAATCACAAGATAACCGCAGGATACTCGCAAGCTAACACAATGCACAACACGTCACTCCTCTCAGTTCTTTCGCGCTGAGTACTTGGAGCTTCGGTGAAGCTAAGATGCCAATCCGCAATCAATTCTCAGTCTCAAACCAATACCATTCAACTACCCTGGCCACGATCTCCAGGATAGGACACTGCACAGCAATGTAGGGGCTAAACGAGCAAGAGCTAGCGAAGATACGGCAAGGATTCGCAGTCACAGACGTCACAGCAGGCTAGATACCACACTCTGCACACGCACTCATCGCGTCCAACACTTCCACACACTTACACTCGGGTGCGCACTGTTCGCAGCCCGGTCGAGTCTTGTGTGGTCCGGCACTAAGTCCACGATCACTTGTGCTGTCGAAGGGAAACTCTGTACTGATTCTTATTCTGTTCTACGCTCTGAGATCTTTCTGTCGCCACTAGTCGCCTCAATGTAACCATTCGGGGCATGCCCGGAAGGGTCGCGCAGTGTGTCCTCGAAGGGTCGTGCGACGTGCGGCCCAGGATAGCCGACCATGGTGACCCTTGGTATCCTACCTACTTATGTGACTGCTACTACCTTGATCTGTCCCGTACCTTGTCCTAAAGTGTCAATCGTACTCCGCCTAAGCTCCGTGACACTATACGACTTAGGATTCTGGGGCAGAACTCACTGCATCTTGCGATATCTTGAAGATATCTCGGGATACTCAACTGGATCTTRAGGATACCCAAGGATATCCGAGGATATTGGTCGATATCTTGCCCCACTGGGTCCTATCGTGAATTTGGCACGTAGTGACGGTCTCCGGTGCCATTCAACATGTCTTGGAGAAGTCCACAAGTTCCAACATCTTGAGAATCTTGAGGACGCGGACCCAGGATATCCGCTGAGAGACATCGAGGATACTCGCCGGAGGATAATATCCAAAAAGGATACAAGATAATCCGGAATGACCAAGCTACCTCTTGAAGATATCGGCCTCCACATCCCACTCTGGGCGGACTTGGTCGCGGATCTTCACACATCACACATCCATAAGTGAGAGCCGAGAAGGTAAGGCGCAACACCACACTGATACTCTGGAATGTGAAGGTGTCGGAGGAGCGATTTTCCGAGTCGAAGGCAAAGCAGAAGTCAAGGTGACCTTGGAGAAGATGGGCTACACGTTCGTGATAAACATGGGCGAGATGAATAGCCCCCAGTGCATTCTAGGCGCAGATTTTCTGGTTCCTGCCGGAATTCGGATGGATTTCGCTCATGGGGTAGCGAAGTTGCCAAATGAGGTCCAGATACACTTCGACAACCGTCCTCCGTTGTATCGTGAGAACCAGCGGGACGTGTTGACTAGAGATATGGTGTTCTGGACCCAGGTGCAAGCCGAGAGATCAAGATCAAGCGACATCCGAGCCAACAGCTGTGGATATGTCGCGGAGAGCATTGGGTAACCACCATGGTTCAAGGAACCACAGACGTCATACGGATTACGAACATATCAGAAAATGCGATAACCCTTCAAGAGTCTCAAGCTATTGGGATGTGGTTGTTCAAGGGATATGTGCCTCGCACGGCAGGTTTTGTGTCTCCGTGATCAAAGAGTGGGTGAAGGTCGCATACCCCTAAGGAAATGGTTGAAGCCGACGGTAGGGACATAGGACCACTGGTAGAACGACCAAGTTATGTCTCACCAACCAAGAGCAGATTCGACCAACGAAGACTGCTCGACAACACAGCGCGCCGTTGATTCCCAGACGGTTACCGGGGGCGACGATGTTTGTCGTTACCTTCGATGGATCAGCGAAGCCGAAGCGCGCAAGTGGTGGATTCGCAGGGATACTGTGGAGATTGGGCGGATGGCTCTTGGAAGATGCATGTTTGACCTTTGTGGAGGAAGCGACGGTGAATGAGGCCGAATAACGAGATGCATTCCTGGGATTAGAGCTCGCTGTTGCACGAGGACTCAAGCATGTAATCCTTTGTGGAAATTCGAATCTGGTGATTCGTCAGCTACGCGGAGATATGGCGTGCAACACGGTGTTGAAGATTCGAGTCGAACAGCTCTTCTATAGATTCTCGTCCATCCAGTTCCTGCATATGAAGCGAGAGTTTAACCAGCCTGCAGATTTGTTGGCAGGACAAGCGATGCAGCGGGCACGAGGTTTGGATGCCCTGGACCAAGATGCCGTCTCAGATCTCGTCACCTTGAACTGTTTGCAAGAGATTCTGGACGTCCTCGTGGGCGAAGACACGCCAAATGACGAGGTTTTACCTGATTGTATCAGATCCGATGCCTCAAAGGATATTTTCCCAGTTCTAGGTATGGATCAAGAAGTTTTGGCATCTCGGTTGATGGCAGTCACCCGAAGTGGTCGAGATACAGCGGTACCCGACGTGGGAGCGCCAGATATCGAGCCCGCAGAGGCTGCACCGGTGGATATTCAGGCTGATGGTGCAAGTGATACGTGGGTCCAGCGAGAGTACGGCCCCCTCAACCTCGCAGAAGAGGTGAAAGCGGATTCACATTGCTCAGGACGAAGAACTGTGGATTAGCACGATGAAGAAGTTCCTGCGTGGCGATTTGAAAGATTTGACGGAGGAACAGCTGCGGGAGTGCAAGAAGACCTCAGATTCGATTCTGATCGATCAACGAGATTGCCAAACTATGTTGGAACTGAGCGACGTGGTCAGACGGAAGATTCAGCTCCAGATCTCCAGATTCGCACGACACTCCAGCAAGATTTGCTCCATCACTATTATGCGAGCTTGGAATCGGGACATCAAGGCATCGTGCGTACCTTCGCGAGATTACGCCAGCATTTCTACTGGCGAGGAATGTACCAGAGCTGTTATCGGTTCGCCACCAGCTGTCTGGATTGCGAGACAGCCAAAGAGAGACCAAATCTGCGGATTCCATCACCCGGTAACCTCGTAGCAGTGTACCCTTTCCAATTTATCGCTATGTACTTCATCCCGTCATTGCCCGAGTCGTATCGAGGCAACACAGAGCTGTTGCTATTTGTGGATTCGCACACGGGATTTGCGATATGTCAAGCCAGTGCGTCCAGGACGGCGGTGACGGTGGCCTTCATCTATGAAGAAGCGGTTTTCCAAAGATTTGGGGCAAGTGAGCAGATCAGGCACGACCGTGAAGCTGGATTCATGTCAGATTTCGTAGCTGAGTTCAACCGCCTCATGGGCCAGAAGCAGCGTGCGACGTTGGCTTACAGACCACAGGCCAACGGGATGGCTGAACGGAAGGCACAAACCATCACCCGCGCGATGAAAATATACGTGTCGGACCCTGAGCAGCGAGATTGGGACGATTACGCTGAGCGCTTGGTCTTTGCGCTCAACACGGCGGTGAATTTGACGCGAAAGGAAACGCCGTTCTTTCTCGTACACGGATGGGATCCTCGTACTACGATTGAAGCCACGCTTGGGATCGCTCAGATTGACGCTCAAGACGCAGATTCGCGTCGGTGGAGATTTGGTGTCCGAAGATCTTACATGTATGCGCGTGCTCAAGCCAACAAGCTGGTTAGAGATGCGACCGAAGCTCGAGCCGCTGCTGCTGCTACGCGCGTTGCTTCTCCAGATGCGAAGATTGAGGTGGGAAGTCAAGTGTGGGTCTTCCTGGACCGTGTTCGCCCGGGATTAGCCAAGAAATTGGCACATCTGTGGCATGGTCCCTTCCGAGTTTCAGAGGTGATCGAAGATTATGCATGCCGGTTGGAGATTGCAGGCACGGGAATATCCAGATCGACCAACAGAGATTCTCCAGGTGCCAGACGGCGAACGATTTGATTTTGATGAAGCGTTGTTGCCTCTAGATTCTTGGCGGCCTGACGCTGAAGACGGCATCTGTAAAGTCGTCGAGATTCTAGACATGCGAGTGTGTAATCCCACCAGATTCGGCCGTCGCAAACGTGAATACTTGGTTCAGTGGGACGAAGCAGGCTCAGAGCCAAGTTGGGTGCCCGAGATGGACCTCAACTGTGGTGCCCTGCTCTTCGAATTTCACGAACACAATAGGGGGCGTCATAGACTACGCGCGGTCGAAATGGAGGTTCCACGGGACGCCTAGTGCCTCGGGTCAGCGGAGTGCCAGAGATTAGAACAGCAATGCTCTATTCAGTGAAGATTGACGCTCAATTCGGGTGGTGGATTGTGGCGGATTGGTGATGCTACTCTTGGTTCCTGTCCGACATGATCAGATACGGCCCAGATACTGTCGATTTGGCTCAGATGTTGGCGTAGTGGAACTCAAGAAATGGATGTCAAGGCAAAGATTACATGTATTACATGTCAAAGAGGAAAGATACACGAGTGGAGGAAGATTTCAGCAGATCAAGCATCGTCAGTGTTGTCGGAATAGTCGTTAGTACTTGGATCCTGCCCGACAAGATCCTCGGGCGGCGGTGGATCGAAGATGTTCGCCAGTCGAGGGTTGGTGCGAATCGGGTGTGTCTTTGGACGAAACAACCAGTAGCCTTGCCATGGCTGCGATCGACGATCTGCCAAGGCTTCCATGACTCGCTTGTGTCTGGCGCGCCTGGCGTCGCACCCACCGGTGCCCACACATACTGCAATCGGGGTGGGGAAGGCAGGCAGGGGTCCAGCAGACAGTTCCAGTGGTTTGTTCGACGGGTCCGTGGGCAGTAGCGCACTGACAACACGAGCAAGGTCCGTGATCCGTTGAGAATATCGCTGACGACGCTGTTCATGATACTCGCGCTGCTTGGCATCGATATCGCGATTGACGGGCATCCAATGTGCCCGTCACCAGAGACACTGCAGGAAACGATCACTTTGGCAGCTCTGGATAGCAGCTTGGAGACGCTCAGAATTTGGACTGTCCGGGTCCCACAGGATGGCGCGAGGGATGAGCTCACGATAGGCCATCCATGGACGCAACGCCAGAACTTGGCGGAGAGCAGAGGTCGAGATGTGATTTGGGTATTCGTAAATGTCGGGGTCGGCTGACGGGAAATACGTTGGCAGAGGTAACAACGTCTATGAGATGGTGCGCACCGCACGCGTCAAGATCTCGATGTCTTTTGGGCTGTTCCATGGGTACGCCTGATCCGCACGAGATACGACGCGAACGGGGGACTGTGGAGCCAAGGATTCATCGTCACTTAATGGCGTGCTGTCGTCACGGCTGGTCTTCTGAGTCGAGCTTCCGATCACACTCGTGGCTGCCACCAACTCCATGCTTCGGTCTACGAGCGCGTCAATATCTTTGTCACTGGCCAAGTCAATGGTCTGAGTGGTTGTGACGAAGCGGGTCTTTAAATCGCGCTTCTCCGCGTCACAAGGTTCGCGGCTGCCTGAGGGGGGTGCCTCGTTCTGCTTGCTTCTTCTCTTGACTTCACGCTGTGTACCCAGACCGCGAAAGGAGTTCGGTCTTCACAATCCACGCGTGGGTCTTGCCGTGGAAGCACTCGCTGCTGTTGCTGCTTGGTGAACGCGTTCGATGGACTTGTCTTCAGCGACGCGTTCTGTTGGGGTCTTCTACCGCGGATTATTCGACGAGGCAGAAGCAGGTTAGTTGTAGGAGATCTAGTTAACTCCCTTGATAACACGCGTTCTAGTTCTTCGTTTGCTTTAACGTGCCCTCAGCTTAGGCACGGGGGGTTAGTGAGAGTCTTCCGCTTCCTGCCGCGCTCACCTGCTCTGCCTGGCCTCCTGCAGTGGGCTCAGGACACTTGGGGGAGGCGGGGACTTGAGTGGTTGCTGGAAAGTTTGGCTCTGATTGTTCTGTTTACTCTGGACCTCTAACCTCTGATACTTGATATCCTGTCCTACCTGACCTATCCCATTCGGGAGGTATTGATGAAGTAGATATACCGGTATGGTACCGGAATATACCTACCGACCACCCGAAATATAATACTTATTATCTGCTACCACAGTCGAGGATTCGTGGAAAGTTCCAACGCCACTTCGCCACAGTTGCACCGAGGCTCGGAGTGGAGGTTGTTGCCACGACAGATGCCGCAGAGGAAGACTCGAGGTTGGTCGATGGTGCTGATGCAGTTTGGTGATTCGGAAATGTCAGCTGCTGCGTGGAAACTGAAACAAAAGACGTCACAGCACTAGATTCAACGACCGCACACGCGAAACCTGGCCTAGTGCGAACGTTGGTGGCTGATGCGGCAGGCGGGTCTGGTAGCGAGGTGCGGGGTCGAGGTGCCGACTGCGAGTGAGTGGGTGCAGAGCGGATAGCTGCAGGAAGGGCAACCGATCGTCTGCCAACGACGTCCTCAGTTGCCATCGGGGGTTCAGGGTCTATTTGTTCCGTTTCACGGTCCGAGCTGGCAAGCTGCTCTGCTTCGTGGCCGCGATATACATTCACGCGGGTGGGTCGCGCTCTCTTGGATGTTTCAGGCTCGAGCGGTCTGCCGGAGGCTTCTCGCTTGCTGGACAATTGTCGCGGTGGATCTAGGGAGGGTGTCCGCTGTGTTGCTGTTGACAGGCGATCGGCGATAGCGTGCAAGCGATTGGACCACTTACTACGCTGGTCTTGGACAGGCGACTCCAACAAATGCAAGCGACGCTGGATCAGTTCATTCTCCGCTCGCAGAATAGAGTTTTCCTTATCATAGGTCCGCATGACATCATTGAACCTAGCAAAGTGTTCAAATTTTCGATCGACAACGTTCTCTCGCTCCAGCAAGCGATATCTCTGGTCATACGTTGCAACGGGGGGTAGACGCAGAGTCTTTTTCTTGCAAGGACGCAAGCCGGGTGTTCCCTTCAACTTGCCGGGCAGTCAAGCTGGTGTGGTCTCTCCTCAATGTCGCAAGTAGTGCTCCCAGTTCTGACTTTTCGGCCAGCAGCGCCGGCTGGTCGACGACCGAAGCCGTGTGCCTGGCGGCCAGGTCGGTGATCTCAGCACGAAGCCTAGTCGTTGTTTCCCTGCACGATGTCAAGCACAGATGACGCCAAGTGTCAGAATGGCCAGATTTGTCAGATGCGGATGTTACGAGATTACCTGGATTCACATTGGTCGGCAACGTCAGTGGCCTGCATTGGCTGACTGCCGTCTAAAGGTGTTGACGTGGAGTCGGCGATCTTGCTTGGCTGCGGTTGCTGCAATGCAATAAGAGTGGACTTGGCCAGGTGCAATTCGTCCTGAGCTTCACGCAACCGACACGGAGATGACGTGTTCGCAACAAGCTTGCTTGGTACGACTTTTCCAAGAGTGATACTTGGTTGATAATGATTGCAATGGCTTCCTTGAGGGTGTTATTTGTGCGCTCGAGCATGGTTAGCCGCTGGAGTTTTCGAGCATCTACTTGTCACGCCAGAGAAACAGCTTCCACTACCCGAGCCTCGAGAAGCGTGAAAAGACCATTGGGATTTCGGTGATGGCAACAGACAAATCGGAAGGCGAGCTCTCATGCGCGTTTGCATTGATATTCGCAGTAGTGACGTTGGCATGGGTGATATACCGGTTGTACGTAGGACTGCGACTGGGGAACGGCCGAGTCATGAGCTGTTGTGACGCTGGTAAATGTGGAATCTGCTCTCGAGTTGACTGTGATGCCAATGTCGAAGTCATTATCTATGCCCGTCATCATTCATGAGCGCTGTTGTACCTGAATCACTACTCGAAGCTGATGGGTAGCCGCTCGGAGTTGCACGACCACTGCACGAAGGTGACAGATTGCCGACACTTCGAGTTGCCGAATGGAAATTGTCACTGAGTGTGATGTTGATGATCTTGGCTGGGGGATCCCTGGTTGTCAAAATCGTCGTCATGGAACTCGTCGTCATGTCACTGTCGTCACAGAATCAAAGTCAGTGCTCCAATTCGATCTGTCGATACTAATGCCTACTCCCACGACTTACCCAAGGTTTTGGCCGCTCGTGTCTGCATCATTTTCGGACAGATCTGGCTGTGCCCTCGCCGTTACGTTGTGATGAATGAGAGACGTTGCAGTGCGATCCCCATGGTTTGGAAGAGTGGCCTTATCCGCGGTCTCGTGCTCAGCATCCACGCTCCCGTGGTCCTGGCTGCTGTTTGCGTTTTTGTCCTCAACAACGTCTGCACCCAGAGATGCGTCATCGATCACATCGTCAACCAAAACAACGGCCATCTGTGTGTAATGTGACTTAATGGTGTTTTGTTGGTCGAGTTGGCAAGCAAGAACGGTGGATAGACCTGAGGAAACGCCGACGGTAGGAGTCTTGCTGAGATCGGGACCCATAGCACCACGAGGATTGGCGCTAGAAGTCTTGTCATCTGCCCCGGATGTGTCGCTCTCTACTACCAGGACGTGGACGGCTTCAATCAGTACAGATCAATCCAGCAACTCAAGGAACTCAGGGTTGATTGTCTTGCAGCAACATACTCACCACCTGCGGAGATTTGATGCACGTCAAGTGAGAATGGGGTTGACGATGGAGTCGAGCAACTTGGTGGTGTTGGTGGCTTGACTGGCGTTGTCATGCTGATCGTCTTCGATTTCAGGCTGGTCTTCGGTATGCTGTGCTCCCTCCAGGGACACAGCGACGTTGATCTCCGCATTCGCTACTTCGGTAAAGACTTGCCATTCCATCTCGTTGCGAATACTCGCAGGCCGCACGGCCAGTTCAGCCATGGCCCGCATGGCTTGGAGTTTGTTGTGGATTTGGTCGAATGTGGACCGCAATTCGTGTGTGGAGTCCTCCTCGTCGCGTTGCACCATAGTCGTCACCACGGGGGGCGTATGTGGTGTTGCTGTCACCTTTGCGATGTGCGCGGCTACAAGTGGCGCGTGGCGACTGTCTCGGCGGTTGTCGCTGAGGTCGGGGTTTGACCAAATCTCGCTCGATACTCAAGACGAGGTTAAGACATTGCAGATATGGTCACCGAGATATTTTAGGGTATATTTTATATCGGTAGAGATAGGTGTATATCTTGTWCTTTTCTGTGGCCTCGAACCCGTGGCCTCCCGCTTAGGTTCGAAGATATTGTCGCAGGGGCTGAGATATTTGCGACAAAGGTTAGATTGCAAAAGCGATCTTTCCTTAAAAGATCTCGGCCCACCGACACCGCACGAGGGTGCGACCGGTGGTGTTCGAGAGCCCAAGAGACACCCTACCCGATAGCAGTGGTTGCCATTCAGTACAGATCTTTCCTTTTTCAGCACAAGCGGCGTTGCATTTGCCCTTGCCTGCTGTGAAGTTTGCCTTGGCTGGGCTGTGAACGGTGCGCGCCCAAGCCTGAAGTGCGTGAGTGGTACTTGCGTGTGAGTGTGTAGTGCGTGTGCAAGTGTGTCTGCGTGTCCAGATCGTGCTTGCAGCTGCATCTCATCAGTGCACGTGCGGATCTGTGACTCAACTCGCCCGAACATCGTTGTACGGTGTCCCACCACGGAGATTGGTGGCCGGGGTGGTGACTTTGTATTGGATTTGTACCCCATCACGGAGATTCGTGGCCGTGGTGGTGGATTTGGCTCAGAGTACATCCGATTACGTGCGATTATGCCGTATTGGCTCTATATATTGAGGATCTTTGCTTGCATTGTGGCCCTCGCCGAAGCTCCGTGTACTCAGCACTCAAGTACTGAGGAAAAGAGCGGACGTGCAGCGAGCGAGTGTATCTTCTTATAGATCGACTGAGGCGTACTTGTCTATGCAACTTACGCCTCCTACTTGCTGTGCGCCCATTTGTATTGCTTTGTGGCGGTGTGTCTCATAGATTTGAGACGCACAACACCACAAATGGTGCGTATGCCCGGATGTGCAGTTCCAGAGCAAAGCGACGGCCATGGTGCCGAGAATGATGAGTCCCTCTTTCTGAGCCAGAGGCAAAGCATTCGAGAAATGAAGAGCTCAGTGAGCTCATCGGTTTGGTGGATCTGGCCGATGATGCGACAAAAAGCGAAGATTCACAACCCATGAAGCGTGCAGGTTCTGCGGGACAGATTTCAGCCGTGACACCGCAGATTTTGGACGCGAAACCCTCGAGGACCGAGCCACGAGGGAAGCCACCGCTGCTAACGGCGTCAGCGTCGAAGGTTTCACCGCCGAAGTCGTCCGAATCCAAGATTCACCCGCATCATCACCTGGAGCTCGCGATTTTGCGAGATCCAGTGTAGCGAGCATTCGACAGCAAGATTCCGGAGCAGTTGGACGGTGAACTTGAAGATCCATGTCTCCAGGATGCGACCAGCGTCAATGACGCCATTCGGAAGGTCTGGAACATGATCTCGAAGATAACCACACCTAAAAAACTTTCATTCCATGTGAACCGTTCTACTTCTATTGCTTTGTGGCAGTGCGTCTCATGGATTTAAGACGCACAACACCACAGTGCATATCGGCTGTGGCGAGATGATGCACGGGTCTCACAAATGTTTGCATTCCTCACTGTTCACGCTACCAATGGTTTGTGCGGCCAGAATGGCGCGAGAGATTTCGCGAACTCCCGCAAGAAATCAAACCGTGAAAGTTTCCGGACGAAATTAATCGCATCCGTCAACCAGCGTGACATTTCTTCCAATGATGTCGCGAGCAGCCAAGCTAGCATTTTGCTCGGATAAACACTTTCCCGCACCCGTGCGGACCCAAAAACTCTGAGAAATGGTTGACCGGCGAGCGACCAACCGAGCATTTTGCTCGGTTTTACAATTTTGACTTGATCAAAGTATACTTTTCCTATATAAAATATAGATGTGGCTCGGATTTTCGTGTCCGCGAAAGGGTTAACGATCTTCTGGCTTTCCGTGAAGTGTTCGGTGTGCAGTTGCTGAAGGTACTTCAGGGACAAGCACGCTCCGGAAGACTTGTTGAGTATTGAGGACGCTGCAAACTCGTCCGAGAAGATTTCCCGTCGTTATCTGGCCATCACGACGCTTCAGATCGCCCCTTCATCATTAATTTTGAACGGGGATTTTTACACTTGTTTTTTGTATTGGGAACTGAAATCCACTTGACCAGAACCTATGAGACAGAGTAGTAGGCCATAATCATCGCTATGTCGTGCGTATGATGGTTAAATGTTGCTCATGAACATCAAGCTGCGAAAGTATTGGAATATTTTCACATTTGTATCAATTGATTTAGCGAGATGTGAGATACGCTAGATATTAATCAGAGGCCAAGTGCAAATTTTTCGTGCTTTTCTCCCAGAGTGGGCCTGCGCGGGCACATCAGTGTTTAAAACACCTCCAAGCCGGAGCGATGCGGTCTGAATCGATTCGCAGTCGGGAGACGGACGAGCAAGTGCCGCGACCAGCCGACGCCCCGAGCAACTCCTCGCTCGACAAGCACGACCTTCGCCGCCGCGACCGCAGCAGCAGTAGCAGCCATGTCCACGGCCTTCCCCCTGCCCAATGGATTCTTCGACACTAATCACAAGATCTCGGAAGAGCTGCGGCGGCAATATATTGAGTTCGCCGAATCGTCCATCCGCAAAGTGTTTGCCCTCAGCGATTGCCACAAGAACAGCTGGATTCCTGTGCGAGAGAAGAAGGGAGTCGCCGTGTACCGCAATTTTTGTCAGAAGCGCGGTGCGAAGGCGTACAAATCCAACATCACGGAAGTCGGTGGCAAGGGCGAGTTTCATGCGTCGCTGGAGGAGATCGGGCGCGCGTACGCGGCGCACGACGATGCCCTGTTTCGCCGCCTGATGAAGAAGATCAACCCGGGCACAATGGACTCGGCCGTTCTGTTCAACATCGTGCCGCGCACGCCCATGACTCCTTTCCGGTACATTGGCATCAAGTGGTTCGCGGTCAAAACGCCCACCCCCCTCGTGTCGCACCGTGATTATTGCTGCCTCGAAGTGCAAGACAAGATCGTCGACTCGTTTGGCAACGAAATGTACATCCGCGTGCTCAACTCGATCGACATCAACGAATGCCCGTCGCTGGAGAACTCGCACGGCCTCGTGCGAGCCAAGATGCTCGCAGGCTTCATGTACCGCCGCGACCGGTCCGAGCCCAGCTTGATCCGAGCGCATCACGTCGCGCGCTACGATCCTTGCGGTTATTTTCCATCGCAATGGGCGTACAAGTCGGCCGAGTCGGAGCTGATCAACAGCGTTGTGCAGATCCGTCGCATCATCGAGAAGCAGCAGATGAACGCCTGCACGTTCGTGGACAAGCGTCAATGGGTCCCCAACGACCAACGCCAGCAATGCGCTGTGTGCAACCGCACATTTGGCACGTTTCGACCCCGCCACCACTGCCGTTGCTGTGGTGAAGTGATCTGTGGAAAATGTAGCGTCTTCCGGTGTGTGGACGTCCCCGGTACGAGCTTGAAGAACGTTCGCATCTGCTCGGTATGCAACATGGGTGTCCAGAAGTCTAGCGTACAAACAGACGGCGACAACATGTCCGACATTTCCACGTCCAGCATCACATCCAGCAGCACCATTGCGCAGAACGAAATGAACATGATGGACCTCTACTTAAGCGCCAACAACCCCGGCACACCTTCGGCGTACTCGAACACATCAACGCAATCCAACCTCTCCATTCGCTCCACCGCCTCCTCGCGCTCTGTCCTGGACGTGCGTGGCCGCGCACAGAGCTCGCACTTCAGTCACCATCGCCAGCAATCTCGTGTCAACGCGTGTCTGACGCCCGTCCACCGTACTACCGCCGCCAGCGGTTCCTTCTTCAACGACTCGAACACGCCCCGCTCGTACATGGCCAACCAAGCAACCACTCCTCGTGGATTTTCCTCTGATGACTGTCACACGCCATCAGCGACTGCGCAGCGCATGTCGGCGTATCGCCAGAACCCGCTTGACATCGGCTACTTACGCGAGTCAGTGCGCACCTCCAACAAAGTACCACCTACCGAGGCCAGCAACCAAGAACCAGAGCCGGCTGCAGCGCTAGACTCGTCAGAAGATCAGGACATGGAAGACGTCAGTGCTGACGAGGCGCATGTTGCAAGCGCCGCAAAAGCCCATCAGCCAGCGACTGCCATGGCTCCAGCTCAGCATCCGACCAAGCGGGATCGTCCGCCGATGCGCAAGCAGCAGTTCTTTGGTGGATTTTTTGCTCAGTGAGCACGCGTGTATTGTATATAGAACGAGGCGCCTGATGAACTGTTCCAGAAACCTCTAACTCAGCTTATTTAATTTCTTCAAACATTTGTGTTGGAGGAGAACTCGTCGTGTCTTTTTCTTTGTCTTTGCGGAGCAGATGACCAACGTTTTGATGGAAATTTGCGGGGTCGCTGTACCCGGCGAACGCCGTTTGGAACTTCATCAGCGACTCGAGTTTCCGAGCACCATCCAGGAGTTGGCGCGACTCCATTCGTTGTTTGGCCAGCAACAACCGCTCCTGATGCAATTTCACAGCAGCCTTCTCCAACGACACTTTCTGCAAGTGCAACTCATGGGCCAAGCGTTCCAGATCGCCGGCACGTTGTTGACTGTCGTCCTGTGCTGACCGCAAACGCTCCAGTTGTTGCTTCATGTCCTGGTAATTCGTCTGCTGGCGAGCTAGTGCTTGCGATCGATCGTGCATTTCGCGTCCAAGTCGCAGTAACTCCGTTTTGCGCGCTTCGATGAGGGCTTCTTCGTCTGTGAGACGCGTCAGTCGATCTTCCAGATAAGTTTCCTTGGCCTGTACATTGGCTTCGTCGTGCACCAGCTTCAGATGCCGTGTTTCCAGGTTGGCTCGCAATCCTTCTAACTTGGCGCGCTCTTCATCCACTCGGGCATTAGCGCGCGCAACTGAAGCGAACAGGTCTCGCCGTTGTTCCTCGAGCTGCAGCCGTTCGCGTGAGATCTTGTCCAGTTCCTCGCGAAGTCTTTGCTCAGTGTGCTCTTCTGCGAGTTTTCGTGCCTTTCTGGTCTCCACTAGTTCTTGTTCCCATCGCGCGGCATCTCGCACCATCTTGGCCTCCGTGTCCTGCAGCTGCTTGCGCAGCGCCTTCTCTAGTTGCTGGAAGCGTTCCTTCTCGACCTCGACAATCAAGCGCTGGGACTCAGGCAGTTGCTGTTTCTCTTCTGCGTGCTCAGCCGCATCTCGCGCCATAGCAGCCTAGGACATGTAGCATACAACGAAGTGGTCGTTGACATTCCCTGCACTAACAAACCAGTCACAACGCACGAAGACTTCATCACTTACGCGAATGCTATCAACCTCGACGCGGCACTTGTGCTCCATCACTTCTAGCTCCATGCGATGCTGGAGTATCAGTTCGCTCACGCGTTGGTCTGCTTGGATGCGGGCGCCCACGGCCTCCTCGAATCGGATGTTGAGCGCTTGCAGGTCACTCAGCGCGTGTTGCAGCTGGTCCGTGACCTTGAGGAGCTGCTCTTCGACGTGCCGCTTCTCGCGCTCGACATTTTGTGTCAACGTCTGCGCAGTGCGGCGATCTTCGTCCGCGTCACGCAAGCAGCCTTCCAGACGCTCGACGACGGCCTTGGTGTCGCTCAACTCGACGCGAAGCTTGTCGACCATGCGTTCATGCTCACGGCGCCGCTCCAGTGCTCGCCGACGCTTCTTCTCAATCGTGGACTTTCGCATCTTGAGCTCATCGCGATGTTGGCGCAGCGTGTTCTTGAGTTCACGTTCCTTCCACGTCAGCAGCGCGTTCTTCTCGTGCAGCTCTTCAAGCTCGTCTTGGTACTTGGACTCCATCTTGCGCAACAACAGTGACAGGTTGTCGTCGGTCACGGCCGTTGGCGCGGGCATTGGAGGCAGCACGAGCTGGATCGGTGGTGGTGGCATGGTCTGAGCTGGTGGGGGTGCCGGCGGAGGTGCTGGACTGCTTGGTACGACCAGCGACGATGCACGCGCACGTGGACTGCCGCTGGTCACAGACCGCCGAGGCGAAGGCTGACTCTCGGGCTCGAAGGAACTCTGGTAGTCGGAGCCATCTTGCATGGAAATGGATAGCGCACGCACGGCCGTGGCCACGCGCGGCGGTGCATGTGGTTGCTGCACCGCTCTGGGTGAGGGCTCCTCGAAGTCGCCGCTGTACGCGTCTTCCTCGAAGTCATCGTCGTAAGCGCCGTCATCGTCTTCATAGTCGTCTTCGTCTTGGACGGACACGCGCCGAGGCGACGAAGGCGCCGGTGCTTTGGCTGGCGGAGGCTGCTTGGTTGTCTTCGACACAGCCGGTGGCTGCTCATCTTCTTCAACGCTCTCGGCGACGCTACCATCGACCGACTGCGCAACGTCGGCATCTGACGCCACCTCTGACGCGGCCGAATCGTCGCTGTTCATGTTCGCGGCAACGGTCACAGTGGTGATTGCAGCGCGTCCTGAGCAGTCACTTACTTGAGGGTCCGCTGCCAACTGCACGCACAATCACATCCTCGCACCCAGCACCGACAGCGGCTACATGACTCGACAAAGGCGAAGCGCCAGGAAACAATGTGTAATGCAAACACAGCAACACAAGGACGTGGTACAACGCACGAGGCATGAGACTTCCGTTGTTACCATAAGTTGATTTGGAATAAGCTACCGCGAGTGTCCAGCACCACGTCACCTGCGGCGACTCCACTCAGGCACCACCAGAGACCACCAGAGGAGACTGGCAGACGCGGGCAGGCATCACAAAGCCATCACAACCGACGGGACGAGGCCACACAGAAGGAGGTGAAGCGCCCTAGCAGAGTCGTTGCTTACTTGCGTTCGGCGTTCGAGTTTGGGCCACCGCGCTTGCCAGCGACAACGTTGACAAAGCGACGGTTGTACTGCCAGCGCTTGCGGGCGCGGCCAGTGAGGGCCTTCTTGGCACCTTCGGCCTTGGCCACCTTTGGCGTCTGGCCCTTGACCTTACCGGCACGAGCCAGCGAACCGTGGACCTTACCACCACCACGCAAGCGGAGCACCAGGTGGAGGGTCGACTCCTTCTGGATGTTGTAGTCGCTGAGGAGAACAAGCAAACAAATGTCAGACATGTGTGCACTGGGCATATCCCAGGTACCACTGGCCCATTCAGCAGTTGTGTGCGCAGGATTGGACATCTTCAATAGCGGGAGTTGAGTTCCATCGAATAACCATGATTTCGACAACGTAGACTCGTTTGGGCGTCCATTCATCATGCACACGACTGCTGAAGTCGGGTATTCCAGCTGCAAGGGGTTGTCGAAGCAAACGCGTCATACCTCAAGGTGCGGCCATCTTCGAGCTGCTTGCCCGCGAAGATCAAGCGCTGCTGATCTGGAGGAATTCCTTCCTTGTCCTGGATCTTCTGCTTGACGTTGTCAATCGAGTCCGAAGGCTCGACGTCAAGCGTGATGGTCTTGCCTACACAGGCACATATCGCCACTCAGCACCTCCTGTATTCGCGCGCGGGTTGTCCATTTGGTGCGCTGAGGTCGCAGCAACAACGCAGTAAGCGGGGTTCTCGTGGGCTCCTTGCGCCCGCCACCACGCCTGGCCATTCATCCATCCTTTGACATTGCTGCTGCGCCTCATGCGCGTTCACATGCTGGTGCACACTCAGCTCATACCGGTGAGGGTCTTAACGAAGATCTGCATGGTTGTGCTGTGGGTTTCTTCCCTTGCGGCGCGGAAAATTCCAATAGTCAATCGGAATGCTTTGGCGACCAAATACCTCTTCACCACTCAGTCGCCACCACCATCCAATCGGCCGACCGGACCAACACTCTGCGCGTTCTTACTTTTTACGAAACGTAAAAAGGCCCTTTTTACCCCGCTCCAGCAAGCTAGTGTGGCACTGGTGTGGCACAGGCACGTTTGGTGTGGCTCAGCTTTGTGGCAACGACATGATGACGTCGATGATGACACGGACGGCCATATTGGCGCGAGGACGACGTGCTGGGGCCGCGTTTGCTGCGCGCGCTCTGTGGACCACGCGGCATGAAACGAGCAAGAGTCAGCTGCATGCGGCCATGGCGGTGCGCAGCAGGCTCTCGCGTTTTATGTCGTCGAAGCACGAGAAGCTGCCCAAGCACGTCAAGTTCCGCATGCCCGACCTGGACTTCGAGGTGAGCGCCATCACGACGGCGACGCATTCATTGCTCAGAGATGCGTTAACGACGTCTTTTTTTAATGATGGAGCAGCATGTCAGCGGAAGCACCGGCGGTAACACCCTGGCGAAGTGGCACGTGAAGGAAGGCCAGGAAGTGGACGACGGAGATCACCTTTGCGAGGTGTGTTGCAGGTGTTCCTCGCGAGTGCGTGGACGCGTGGGCGGCTGAATTAGATATGCGGTGGCAATTCACTGTGTGTGTGCAGATCGAGACTCCTGATTTGATTCTGGGACTGGAAAGCGGTGACGAGGGATACATTGCCAAAATCTGTACGTCGAGGCCAGCCACGTCGTGAGTCATGCTCACTAATGTCTCTGACAATGATGCCATTCATCCTCTACAGTGGTTCCAAAAAATGCGGATGTTGTTGCTGGACAACTTTTGTGCGTTATCGTGCCGAAGAAAGATGACGTCGAGCGCTTCCAGGAAGCACTCGAGAAACACCCACAGTTGCTGGAAGGTGAGTCCAGCTGAGCCTCCGAGATGGTAGTGGATCGCTGTTTGAATGATGATTTTTATGTGTACGTAGGCTACGCATCACACTCGGATGTTCTTCAAAGCGATGAAGAGAGTGAATCCGTTTCGGGTGAAGAAGGCGCAGCGGTGCTGCGCCTGCTGGCCAAGCTGAAGAAGGACGGGCATTTCGACGACGACCGCATTATGAAGAAACTCAAGTCCATGGCCCGTAAGAATGACAAAAAGTTGCTGAGAGCGTACAAGGGCAGCTTCGAGGATGGTGTGATGGAAGACTCCGCGTTCGACGTCGAGTTCTTCGTCGAGAACGCCGAGGAACTGGCCGAAGAAGCGCTGGAAAAGGAGGACAAGGATTAATCGAAGTAAGAGCACAAATTGATTGACACGATTCCTCTGACGATTGCACGTGTTAGTTACTGGACGCTCGGATTTGGACACGTGTTGCCTGCTGTGCAGTTTGCGGTCCTCCGTCGCCGTTGTGACCGTTGTCATCCACGTAAACCGTGACGAAATCGTTGAGGCCGTCGAAGCACACGACGGCATCCATACAGCCGTATTCCAACAGCCGTAACATCGTGCTGGCTCGCGTGATGTCAGTTGTGAGTTCCAGCGTGGCGTCCGATGGTTGTACAACACTGGACGAACTGGTTGATGAGCTCAATCGGACGGAACCGAAGTTAGCGGACACCCGGACAAACACAACGCCATCTTCTGCATCTTGATCAGAGATCTGAATTCCGTCAATTGGAATCCACGTCAGTTCGGCCACTTCAATATACGTTGGCATGACAACGGTCGGTGGGCTGTTTAGAGCAATCACTTCGATTGCCAATCGCTGCTCAATTGTCTGCAGCCAAGCATCTGGAGATGTCGACTCCACAAGCGATCTCTGTGTTGAAACCGTGGCCACCAGTTCGTCCCAGCCGAAGGCTCCTGGTAGAGCATGATATGTGACCTGTTCGACGACGCAATTGATTGCTGTTGTGGATCCAACGACGTTAACGACCCCGGTCATAGAACCTGATACGATGGCGTCCGAACAACCGAGCAAGACCGCTAGGACACAATTGCTGCAGCTGATAGTGAGCTGAAGAACCTGGTCCGGAATCGCGTTCACCACGGTCATCGAGCGCCTCCGTGTTGAGGAACGCAGGCGATGTTGTGGATCAGCCCATCCAGTAGCATTATGTCCGCCGGAGAAGAAGAGGAATGAAGAGCTATCCAGCGACAACAACCTTGGTGGATACATATCTTCCATCGGTGTATCAGCGACTGTGATCGCTTCTTCGGACGCTGGGAACAACTGCGCTGCTTGCGTGGGCGTCGCACCGTCAACGAACCAGAACTCTCGTACACCCAGAGATTTACTTCCAACAAATCCCAGTCCAGACGTTTGGCCAACAGAGAGAAGGCTGAGGTAGCTTGGACGACCACCGATTGCACCAGGAACCAAATCAATGAGGAGCTTTGTTCCACTGGAGGTGCCGTCGCTCACCCATAACTCTGGCCCGCGAACACCGTCATCTGCTTGGAAATACACGAGGTGAGCAAACAACGTGAGATAGGCAGGCGATGAACCAACGCTGCCGAGATTGATGTCCATCACAAGAGCGGTGCCTGCTCGCGTGCCATCCGTACGCCACAGCTCTGGTCCTTTGATGCAATCGTCTGCCTGGAATAACATCAGCGGTTTTGTGTCCATCGCCGCGAAGTACTTCGGATTCGAAGACCCACGTCCAGCACAGATATCCAGCAACAGGTTCGTTCCGGTTTTCGCTTTGTCGGTTCGAAGGGACGCGCGTGGATCACCGTCCGAAAACCATGGTTCCCGACCAACCGTGGATGTCATCGCCGAGAACATTATCTGGGTAGCGAACGGCGTCATATACATCGGAGACGAGCTGCCAGTACCAAATTCAACATCAGCGACCAAGAATGTCCCGCTTGCCGTCCCATCCGTTGCCCATAATTCCGACCCAGTATCAGGTGTGAACGCTTGGAAGTATAACAACGAATTTGCTTCCACGAAGAACGCAGGCATCGAGCCACCAAAGCCGCTGTTGATGTCGACCACGCGCTGTGTACCGCCAATGGTGCCATCGGTCACCCACAGTTCCGACCCAGTCTGAGACACCTCGTTGCGTGCTAAGCGCTTGCAAACAATACCTGCGAAATCATGGACGCTCGAGCCAATATCAACACGATACGAGTCTTGAAATCCCGCGTCCTTAAATGCCCCTGTTGTCTGCTCGAATCAAGCGCGCAAACCAGTCAAGGAACGCCGACCACAAACAGAGATAGCACTGCCACTTACCTTCGAGTCAGAAAAGCGGAAAGCTTTTCGAGACACCCCTCCCCATAAGTATCCAATCCAACCGCACTGATCGAAGTAGGTAAGCGGCTCATTGCCAACTTGCGTGGTGCCTGTGAACACAGCTCGCGCCTCTGCAGTCGATATCCATCTGAAGCCTGGTGGGCAATCATATACCTGCGCACGCGATTAGATGTAGCTCAAACGGCCTCTGCGTTCTCATTCTTACCTGCTGTGGATCCCAAATGTTCATGTCAGCGACGGCGAAGTAGATATCGCTGTGACGCGAGCTTTGCCGAAACCCTCCACATTCATCCTGGTGATCTTGGTTCAGCTTCCACCGCAAGTCAAGTCCGTCAGCAGCAAAATACACGCGATCATCCACGGAAAAACGAGTGAGATATGACGGGTTGGATCCTGCAGTGCCTGGAAGCAAGTCGAAGAGGAGACGTGTGCCTTCAGCTGTTCCGTCACTGACCCAAAGTTCGGCCCCAGCAGCGGAATCAACACCACGAAATAGCGTCTTGCCGCGATGTAGCACAAAGTACGAAGGTCTCGCGCTGTCACTCCGAAATGTCTCGAGTGGAACCACTCGCGTTGCAGAATCTGGAGCCTGTGGACGAACTCGAGCAAGGCTGACGATCGATGTAGCTGACGACACCAGCTGAGTGGACTCGAGCATCGGTGCCCCGCTCAACAGCACGGATGTACCTTCGTTGATGCGCAGACTGCGTCTGTGGATTCCGTATAACGGCAAGTAGAGCTTCGGAACTTGAGACTGAGCGGTCACACGGATCGGCATCGAATATGTTGAAGTCAGTGGCGTGTCCATTCCATGGTTCCCAAGGTCAGAAAGCGTAATCGTGACGAATGCAACACCGACAACGTCTTCGTCAGCGGTGAATGCCAGGTTTCCCATCACCAGTTGGTTAATCGAAGTGATGTCACCGACGACGACCAAACCTGGCGCGTCAGATGTCAGAAACATGAGCTGACCTTGCTGTTCCAGTTCCAATTGCGATTGCTTCCACAAATGCACAACTCCATTGGTGCTCGTTACATTCATCAACAAGGTTGTCGAGATACCGTCTTGATCATCTTGATCAGCTACTGTTCCTTGATCAATGTGGATGGTTGCTCCACCTCTAATCTCTAGGACAGGTTGAGATGACGATACAAGCTCGTTCAGAGGATTAAGGATCGGCGTGAACGTGTTGGACACGAGTCTTGGAGGATCACTCACTCGTCGGACATGCACGCGAACAACAGCTGACGAGCTGATGGAGCCTCCTCCGTCACAACCCACCTGAACGTGCAGCCGCACCTCCACTGGCAACTTGTTCCATGAGTTGAAGTCTGGGTCGGGTTTGAACATCATTGCTGCCAGCGCCTTGCTGATTAGTTGGAACTCTCCTTCGACAGTTATTTCCGCGTAGAACAACTGGGCCATCGATGTCACATTCTCCGAAGATGCCAACTCGTTGTCAATTGATTTACCAACTTTACTGGAAATCACATTTAGGCCATCCAACAAGCGAAGCGAGACTCCGCCATTACTGGACTCCACGGACAATGTCAGCTGTGAGGTCGCTGTGATCTCGTCTTGCGTAAGCTGAATTCCATGTAGTGGCGTTGTAGTGTCTTCATCAGTGGTGTATGTTTCAGTAAGAATATTCCATTGCGGAACGTCGCATTCAGAAGTCACAAATAAGTGCACCGTTGTCTCAGTGCGCTTCTTGCCGTCGATGCTTTGTACTGTCAAACCGATGTGGCTTGCACCGACCCAATTGTGCGGTGGAATGAATGTACTCAGCTGCAGCGCTTGATTGAGCTGGTCAAGCAAGCCTTCCACAACCATTAACTGCGAAGACTTCACTGCAGTTTGAATGCCGTTCGTTGGTAAACGAAGCTCACCGATCGGGCAGGAGATGGAAAGACTCCATATCGATGTCCAATCTCTGTTGGAGTCCGGATCAACGATCTGCAGCATCCCATTGAAAGCGAAGATGACGTCTTCGACCATGTTGACCGTTGCCACAGGTGATATCCAATATACAACGTGCGTATCCCAAGCTACTGGATTGAGCCAAATGGTGGTGGAGACGCCATTGGTGCCTCCACTTCCATACAATCCCAAGTCGTCAATCGTCAGGATTAGCATCATGTTTCTTCGATCTGTGTCATTTGAGGCGTAATACTCGGGATTCTTCATCGTGAACACCATTTCGTCGATGATGTAGTTGATGTCATCCAACGAACCAGACATCGCAAAAAGTGAATCGAACGTTGCAGAATCATGGGACGCGGCATTACGTTCGGCCAAGCGAGGCAAAGACAGACTTCCGTGATGAACTTCAATTTCCAGGTCAAAGCTGCAAGGGACTGCACTGCAGTTGACCATCGCAACATCATTGTCAATAACTGTTACGCCGTGAATAATAGCCGGAAGGTCTTGATACACAGTCACATTAATACCAGGTGGCACTACCCACTGTGGTTTGTCGTTGACTGGATTCACACTGATCGGCACTACCAAAGAGCCATCAATCGACCTCTGTCCGGTGTATTCATCAGATGCTGTAGCTGTGATCGATAGCGCGTCGGTACCGTGATAATTTGCTCGAGGCAGGTACTGCAACGTCGCGGTCGCTCTGTTAATGGCCGAGTATGTTCCACTCATACTCAACAATGGCGCTTCTTCAGACACCTGGTTCACAATGGTGATCTCGTCTGTTGATGCCACACGTAATATCCCCTGGGTCACAGAGAGCGCAATTGTTAACACGGAATCGAATGAAAGGTCAGCGCAATCAAACGACAAGCCGCTGATGTCGAGCCACTGGTCTTCAAAGCCCTCAAGCGAACCAACTGGAGTTGAGCGGAATACAGAATCGGGGGAGTTCCGAGGCAACGAAATGAGTACAGGATCTGGGGCTGGGACGACATTGAAATATACTACAGAGCTTGTAGAGCTGTTGAAGATTTGTGCATCTGTAAACTGGAACATGACGCTTGCGAAGCCACTTGAATTGCCGTACAGGTCACCAGCTGCGATGCTGTTCCAATCTCTGATGGACGTGAACGTGAGGAACTTCATCACCTTGCTGACGTTGTAGAGCGTTCCGGTGAACACCACGTGCGTGTCTCCATTTAGCGAACCGTTAATGCTGGATATACCCCACTGTCGCGCGAGAGCAACAAACCCATATGTTGCGGTAATCTCGACTCGAATCTGCTCACTTTTCGTCGCATCGGGATCAAGAAGCACCAGATCTGTCAAAAGCAACGGGACGTCTTCAACAGCTTCGTAGAATTCGCTTGTAATCACGTACGGCGCGTCATTTTGCTCAGCAACCACAACTGGGATGTTGACCAGGTCGGATTCTCCGCTATCAGTGGTCACGGAGATTTGGAGGGTGTCTGTACCACTGAAATTGGGATTTCCGACGTACCGCAGCTGCTGCAGCACCCGATCAATGCACACCATCGGTGCACGCATCATTAGCGTCCGAAACGAAGTGTCATCACCCGAAGATGTCGTCACAGACGTTGCGCACTCAATTCGTTGCAACTGAAGGAGCCCCGACAGCACACCCATCCGGAGCACTGCTTGAGCGGCATCTGGTCTGCCAACGTCGTCTGTCCACCTGATCGAAAATCCGGCGAGAACGCAAATGACGTCTTCGATGCACTGGACAGGCAAGCACGATGCACGGAAAAAAGAGAGGTAATCGGGCATCGAGTGAGCGGCATCTTGAACAAAGTTTGGAACATTGATGACAGGAGGATCGCGCTTTGGCGCGACAACAAGCACAGCTTCTGTGCGAACTACTGTATTGTCGAAGGAGACATCGAACACCCAATTGACAACAGGCTCGGACGATTTTCCGACTGCAACATCATCATTCCAGTTCAGAGGAGGGATGAACGTAAGTCTGGCCAGAGCTTCAACCAGCTCATCGTACGTTCCGCTGACGTTGAGTGTCGCACTATACTGTTTTCCCGCGGGTCCATCGAAATCGGACAAAGCGATTGTCCCCGAGCTGACACTGATTCCCATGGAGATGGTCTGGCCTCGAACGATCTGGACAGAAACCGCCGTCGAATTTGTCACGAAGTACATCTGTGTGCCGCTGGAAAAAAGAAGTGGCCTTGATCCGTCCGATCTTTCCAAGTCAAATGTCTTCGACATCGCGAACACATCGTCAAGGATTGACGAGGTTCCTGAAGAAGTGCCACTGGATGTCCACAAGCTGACATATCCGTTCGAGCCTGCTGCTGCAAAATACAGAGCTGCCGTCTGAATACTGCCTCGGGTGGCAGAAATTGCAGACAGCAGTGCCGGCGAAGAACTGCGAGCTCCAGGGTTGATATCAATCAGCAGCACAGTGCCTGCTGTCGTTCCATCGCTGACGTACAGCTCTTTGCCCGTATTTCCGTCACCAGCTGCTTGAAAGTAGAGCTTCGATTGAAACCACGTCAAGAAAGCAGGATTAGAGCCTTGACCGGTAGCAGAGTTGAGGTCCTTAACCATCTTTGTTCCTGACGGTGTGCCATCCGATAACCACAATTCTCGGCCATTGACGCAGTCAGTAGCCGAGAAGAACACACCCAGAGAGGTCGCAGTGACGTATTGTGGGCTGGATGAACCACTACCAGAGCAGATGTCCTTGACAATTGTCGTTCCAACAGGAACAGTGCCTCGCTGTCGCCGTGTGCGCTCACCAGTGAAACTTGAGTAGCCATCCGTTGCCCAAAGCTCTCGGCCTAGGTCGGTTGTGGCTGCAAAGTACATTCGGCCATCGCCCGTCGACCATTCAGAAAAGAACGAAGGCCGGGAACTTCGCGGACCTGTCCAAATGTCTTCTACCAACACGGTTCCACCTGCTGTGCCGTCGGTTTTAAAGAGCTCAGCACCAAACGACGGTGTCGACGCTTGGAAAACCAGCCACATCGACTTAAATAATGTGAAGTGCTTTGGATCTGAACTTCCACCTCCAGGACTGATGTCCAGCAACAAAGTGGTTCCTTGCACAGTGCCATCCGTAATCCACAACTCTCGACCAGTGGTTGCTGCATTGCTTGAACGCGAAGAGTTCAGGCATAAAATCCCTGCAAACTCTGTCTGGTCAAACGAATATTCTACTGGCGCTGAGTCTTTGCGACCGGCGTGCTTGTACGCTCCAGTCGTAGCGGAATCGGAAAAGCGGAAGTATTTGCGACTTTTGCCCCCAAAGATGTAGCCAGTCCATTGGCAAGAATTCCAAAACACAAACGGCTCGCTGGCACTACTGGAAACGCGGAATAGCCCCAGACCCTCTGCTGTTGAAGCCCATGTGAACCCAGATGGACAGTCGAATCGGACTGTGGGGTCCCAGACATTTGAAGACGACACAACATATAGAACACCACTGTCGATTGAACTGGAACGCAATCCATTGCACGAGCTGGTTGTGAGTGCCCAAGATAGATCTAAACCTTCAGCCGAGAACAACACTCGGCTTCCAAGAGCAGTCATGTACGCAGGACCTGAGCTAGCAACTCCAGGAAGCAGGTCAACCATCAATCTTGTTGAAGATGCGGAGCCATCCGACGCCCACAGCTCTTCACCATATGCGTCTGTCGTCGCAGCGAACAAAAATGAAGAGCCCAGAGTACAGAACCAACGCGGTGGCTTGGAAGAGGCAACACTGCCATTAAATGTGGCCACCTTCATGTGACCCCAACTGTCTTGAGAGTCACTGGGGTAGCGATACGGAGCCTCAAACAGATCGTACGCCCACAAATCGTAGTTGTAATATCCTGTAGATCCTCGATAGCTGAGGTTCGCTGATCCTGGATCCAATGTCAAATTTGGAAAACGAAACATTGCGTCCTCGTAAGAGTGATAAACGCGAGTGCTCATTGACACACGGGGGGCGATATTTGGCGGTTCGATAATGATGAGAATCTGGCGTTTGTGTTCGTTAGCTAAGTCCGATGACCATGACGAGACCGCTATTGTGTCACTGTTGCCACAATCAGGACCGCTCTTGTAGTACAGGAACCGCAGCTCCTGATTGATGATCTCAAGTGGCCCAGTCACTTGCACTTGGTGACCGTTCGATTGGTGTTCGTTGCGACCATTTCTTGTGAGGAATACTTGTCCGCAGGATGCGTCCATAGCAACCAGAGCACTGTCGACCACTCGCCCCATGTTGTCCATCCGAATGCCAGTGATACGAGTAACTTGGTCCGGTTTAACAGAAATCACTGGCTTTGACCACGCGTCGATGGAAAGAGGATCTTCGATGCTGCCATTCAAGCGAATAATCGCAGCAATAGGCTTGCAAAAGACGTGGACTGGAAACACCACATCACTGACTGTGTTATTGAGCACATCCACCAACGAGAATTTCAACTCATCGTATTCCACCATTGCGTTGTGCGCATGATACTCCACAGACTCGAGGGCGGAAGTCAATATGTCTGGAGTTCCATAAATTGACACGAACTGAACTGGTGGCTGAGCGCCGGACGAGAGCGACTTGTTGCGTGTTGATATCGTCAACGAATACTGCTGCAGTCGACTTCCTGAGTCTGCAACGACCCCAAAGTCACCAAGCTGTGACACGCTTCCTTCTGCAACGACAATCGAGCTGTTGCCGTCTTTGTGGTCCACGATAACGGCTGCTGTGCGACTTGTTCGCTGCACATCGGCTGCTGGAGAGATGGCAATGCTGACAAACGCTGTATCCAGTGTATGGAATGGTTGCCAGAGTTCAGACTCTAGCACTCCTTGAGGCAAACCACACATCAGACGCGCCTGCCCACTCCAATCTTCTGGCATAACCACCCTCAGCGACTTGGCGGCTTCCATGACGTCGATCAGAGATCCTGAGACACGAACGCTGCTATTACTCATGATGCGGACACCGTCTGTCCATCCCAACACAGGATCTGTCACAGAAGGACCAGACTGCCACAACAACGGCTGAGATCGCTTTTGGACCCCGACTACACGAGCGAATGCTCCGACCCCAGTCAATGCTGATCCATCCACTATGAACTGGGGCTGCCCGGTGGTCGGGTCGAAACTCACTGCTGATACAAGTTCTTCCGCAAACATTACTGCGAAAGTCACGTAGTCTCCGCGCGACGTTGAGCTGCTTCTGCGAACAATCACGGAACCATATGAAAACGATGATGAACGCACTGAATTCAGCTTCATCAGTTCGTTCGCAACCTGATTTTCGGTCGCTGTGACTGGAAGCGCGCTCGTCGACTGGCTTCCGAAGGCGACCTTGAAGGTGCCGCCGAGGCGATTGGACGATTGGGTTCTTTGCACCGAGACGGAAGCACCGACGCCACTGACGCTGGAGTTTGCAAGAACAAGCACGGGAAAATCGGATGGTGCATTCTGGAACGTAATTGACCAAGTGAAACCACCAGCAACAGAGCTGCGCACCGCCATTACGCTGACCAGTGCCATCCACCTCGCGTTGGTTTTCATCATGCCGCGCACCTGGTGCTCCAGAGATGCCCCTCGCCGACCGCCCATGTCCATAACAACACCCTCATCCTTTATTGAAGCCACAGCATCGAAGGCGATGTCACCGCTCACGGCCATCAATGGTTGCGTCGAGTCCGTAGGATCCTGGAATCCCAGACGGAAGGTCCCAATGAGAACACCAGTGGCGTTGGCCGTGATTTGATACGCTGGGTCTGTCCGGGTCGCTGATAATTGGATGTCAATCACTTGGCCCTGCCCAACGCCCGCAGTGAGACGAGTGATGTTCACAATACTTGGGTCCATCAAGTTCGTTGTGTTGTCGACTGAGCGTGCTGGTTGCGATAGATTGTTGTCTGCAGTAATCAAAGGAATGTTGCTTGACGGACTGAGAAACGTGATCTCCCATGACATCTTGCTTGGCATTGTAACTTTCACAACTTCCAGCGATGTAAGCGCCTCCAGAGCGTCTTGTACTTGGATCGCAGTTGAACTCGGAGCCAGGGCGCGAGTACGTTCAAAGCCAACTTGTAACGTGAACGATCCTTGAACTATTGGTGCCATCATTTGCGAAGTCACCGTCGCGGTGTTGCTGCCAGGCAAGTTTGACGAACTGATGCGAGGAGAAGGCAATATGTCAACGGAACCGATTACTTGGACGATCCAGGTGTTTCCCGCCGTACCAAGAACAGAGCCTTCGAGTTTCTTCACAGAAATGTTCAAATCTTTGCCGACAAGTGCGTATAATGCTCGGATCTGTGCTTCCATCGACTCTGCGGGGCCGTGGCCATCGTTGCTTTCGCCGAGTACCTCGTCCACAATTGCAGCCACTGCATCTGCGTACACATGCACCGACGGACTGGATTGTACGCCGCTGATTGTGACGTCAATTGCAAGGTCAAAAGTTCCGCTTGTTGTCGTCACTGAGATCGTTATTACTTGAACTGGTCGCGGAGGGAGTACACGAATGCGTTGGACATCAGGAGTGACACTGAAGCCGACAGCAACATGAAGGTCAATCGGCATGGCCAGTGATTGGTGTTTTGCCTCTGTCCACGCCAAGGTTGTGAGAGCAAGTGACCTCTGTATCGGATCATACAATGGTACGCTTGCTGGAAACACCATCGTTGGCTGGCCTGGAATGATCGAGCACGCAGGAAGGAGAACTGTCTTCTCCACACTAACACTTTGCGCGTCTCGACCGAACCACGTGTCACTGATCGCCACGGTCAGTCGGTCATCTGTCTCACAGCTGCCATTGCTTGAATATAGCACCCGTTGAAGCATCGAGTTAATGTAACGCAACGATCCATTCACGGCCACGACGTCGAGAGCTCTAGATACCGAGGCGTCGATTGACTCAAGGGTCACCAGTCCAACGTTGTTTCTAGAAGCATCGATGAGAGTCATTTTGCCTGTTGGTGACGTGATCGAGACGCCATGCCAACTCCAAGAAGGTTGAGATGGATCTGACCCAACGTCATCAGCATCATCCAATTGAAATTGCAGCAAAATAAGCTCCTGAGAAGCTTGAAGAACTTTATGACGAAGGCGTGGAGCTTGGTTGACAGCGTGCATGATAAGTGGCATCGACATCTCGGACTGTTGAATGCCACTCACAACCTTCAGTGCCAACGTATCTGGAACCGTTGGTGTGCTGTCAAGTAGATAGGACACTTGATTCACCGTAGAGGCAACACTGGAAGCAACACCAACAATTTGGATGTGTCGTTCGCCATCTTTTACAATCAGTTGCACGTTGGTGACCACCCGAGGAGGCAAGAGCTTGCCCATCTGCACGAACAAGTCCAATTGAACGATTTCGTCCACGTAGTCCCACATACTGGAATTGACGGCGTCCGCTAGTGCTTTTGGAATGCCCTGATACGTTTCAAAAGTGTAGTCAGGACGAAGAAGGTTGACGTTTATCGACGATCTCTGGATTATCACAGCAACCGCATTGACCCAAGTGCCCAATGTCTGTAACGCAGCATCTCTTGCTGAGAACTCCACGTGAATTTCTTCCACTTCACTGTGTGTTGCAGTGATTGACAAACCTGCCAATACTTCGTTCACGACTTCGATTGACCCAGAAACCAACATCACATACGTCGTTGCGCATTCTTGGACTCCGCCAACTGCAGCTTTTGGTGGAAGCCACAAGTGTCCGAATCCAACCACGCACCGGAGCCGGAGTTCAATTACTTGTTGTCCAATGGCAGCGCTTCCGGGAAGAAGTCTCAGCGGAGTCAAAAAGACCGAAGCGTTTGCTGGTGAAATCAAACGGACCTCCTGTTCACTCCACGAAATTGTAGTTTGAGACAGGGCCACGGTGAACGAGCGAAACAGTCCTGGGTCATCTGCAGTACCAACAAGGGAAACAGACAATTGATCTGGGAAACCAGAGAAAGGTTGATTGGGATGATACTCCAGTGTGCGCAGCGCGTTGTTCATTTCTGACTCCGACCCAGAGATGGTGACAAATGTGCCTGGTGAGCTTATTGAGACGGTCGTGGTGTGCACAAAATCCACCGGAGCGAGGATCGAACAGTTTTGACACGAGAGGTGAAGGCGTCCACAAGAGCGCCAGACGTCTCGCCCGGCGTTTGAAGATTTCACGAGAAGATTGCCAACAGTGTGTAGTGGAATAATGCTGCTGGCGCTTCTCAACGGAATCACAACTTCTTGATTTTCTGGAACATCAATATTGCAAGGACTCGCACTGTCACGCACCGAATGCACAGAAAATACCAACGACCGAGTGTTTCTTCCGTCCACAGCAAACAGCACTTCGTCCTCCACGCTCTCCAAAATGCTATCATAGAAATTATACGTCATGTTCGCCAATGCGAGGTTCAAGCAGTCTAATGAACCAGCGTATACGTTCTCCGACACGGCTCGTCCATTCACTACCGGGAAGCTTTCGAGCACCATCACAGCACAATCTTCGCCGAGCTTGATATTTCCAAAAGCGATTCGCAGCTGAAGGTAATGAAGGCGCGTTGCGCTGCACATAGTCGATAAGCATGCGACGCGGATGACAGGGAACTGGATTGGTAGGCCTTGCGTGTGCTGCACCTTAGCAACGCCGTTCAGATTGTCAGTGACAAGCTTGACCGTGTCAAGGAACCGCATAGATGAGTTCTGGCACGCAGCAAAGTCTGCAAATTTCACACACATTGAAAATTGCTCTTCTGTCGCATCATCCTTCGAAACAAGCCGAATTGAGCGCCCAGGACGTGAGAGTGCTGCAGTCACAACCATTGCAGATCCTCGCAGCAACAAAACCGAATTGTTTGTCTCGATGTGTAGACCCCGAAGGACCGAAGATGAGCGATCGATGACCCATGATTGCCCCGTTGTCAGCATGGCTATTTCCATCTTTCCTTGCGATGACGCTGGATCTGGGGTTCCGAGTAGACTGACGGGTGGGAGGAATCCGTTGCTGTCATTCGAGATAGGGATTTCAATCTGAATGGCTGCTCGCGGCGCTCTCACAGCGATATTGAGAGCTGTCATGGACGTGTTGACAGTGATGAACACTGTGTCGCTGCCGACTGAACGAGCACGATAAATCAACCGATTGACCATGTCTTGAAATCCCTGCCAATTCATGATTGATTTTTTCGCTTCAACGTTTTCAAGCTCTCCGATCAAGGCGTATACCTCGACCACAACAGTTGTGTCCGGTGCGACTGAACTGGTAGTCTGGATGTACTGGTTCAAGGGGACTTCGTTCAGTTCCGATACTTCGAGAGACGCGATCGAAAAAGCGGCAGATACACGAGTCGGCGAACGTGGCGCAGCACGAATGTCAGCTGTTGCGATTTTTATCTCTGGAGCCGCGATGGGTGTGGTATTATCGACACCAACCAACGCAACCGTCACTGTGATGGTCGACGTCATTGGATCGGTTGAGCCAGTTAGACGACAGAGCATGGAAGATAGCACTTGCGTCACAACATCGAAGGTGGCAGTTATTGTGAGCTGAGGTTGGAAAGTGGCGCCTGGTGAATTGGTCGATCGTATCAAACCGTTCTGAACCACAATTTGCACCTGAAAGAGCATTTGATCCGAGATCGCACTTGTAGTTTTACTTGATCGAGCAATTGACAGCCGGGGAAGGACTGTATCGTTCGTCCCAAGGGTGTTCAGTAGCGTATAGTTGGCTCCTGTACTCTCCCAAATCACGTCAAAGTCTGGTCCCCGTTGACCATTGTTCGCGACCACGATCACGCCGACATCGTCGCGAATTGGTTGCGTGCCTCCGGGCTGGTACGACAAGACGAGGATCATCGTACCAAAAGCAGCAACTATCCTATCTGCCGTCGAAACGTAGGTGAGATTTGCCAGCGCAGCATTCACGTCGAACAGTGAGCGTCCACGAACCACCACCATTGATTGCCTCCCAACCGCTGACTCCAGCATTCCATCCTTCACGGTAATGGTCAGGTTGAAGCATGCATAGCTGCACGAGGTGCTTTTAATGACTGATTCACGAGAAGAGACTGTCAAACCTTTCAATGACATGAACCCAGTGGTGGAAGGTTGCAACGGAGTGAGCTCATCTGGTGACAACAAGACAAAACGATTATTAGCGTTTGCACTGATGGCGAAGCCATTCAACGCCGTTGGAATTCGTACCGAAGGGCTTGCCATCCAGTTCAATCTCAAATAAACTGCGGGATGACTTTCGGATCACTTGGATCGGAAGACTCATAGTACTTGCCGGAAACGGATTGACAGTCAGCTTGAATACCACAACGTCGTCAGTAGTAGACGCAGAGTAGATGACGCCTCCGAGAACCATCCTTAACGCAGCCAAATTGCCAGTGATCTGCCACGATTTCTTCTCCTTGTCGACAGGTTGAGCGATGACTGATTCCTGGAGCACTGGGGATATGAAGATGTCGATTTTTCCGATGCTAGCAGATACGTAAAGCCGAGCCGACGTGTTCGGGAGAGACGTGAATGGTTCGGCACCTGCGATATCAAGGACTCGAATTCCTGTAGGAATCCCTTGTACAGCCACCACGCTGTTACGTGATCGTGTCAAGATTGGCGGCGGTATTGGACCACGGATTAGTACGGGGATGGTTTCAATCGTGGAATCGACAGAAATGGTGACTGTGTCGAGCGCGTGTGGTTGACCTCCTGATGAAGATGGCTGATAGATGAAACCTTGCGCTAACCAGTTGTTAGCCTTCCTTGATGGGCCGGTCCACACAAGTCGATGATCACCAGCAGCTGCCTTGAGAAATCCTGAGCGTGAATTAGTAAACGGCCATAGAAAGCCACTGGAGCAGGACACTTGAACCTGCACAACCGTGGTGTCTTCCAGACCGCGAATTCCAACACCGCTGAACGTCGTGCAACGGCCAACATTGACCATCAGAGCAGAAAGAGATGTGACGATCTCAAACTTTGTGGCCACAATCGACGAATTGCGGAAGCTACTGGTACTACCCAGAGATATGGACGTCGTCGGAGCTGCAACCAAGGGAGATACCACAGGTGAGAACACCAGCGGCGTTACAACGGCCGACACGACTGGTTCTTCCATGACCACTGATATCGATGTCGTCGCTGTCAGTGGTTGTGAAGGTCCACTTCCGCAGAATCCACTGTCGCTGACTTTGACAGTAATCGTATCCCCAACAGACTGGTCGGTTTGTGAGCAGTAGGCGAGGAAGTTCGGTGTCTTTTCTAGATCGTCGAGGAATCCGATGAGCTCGAGAACGCTACTGTCGGTCCACACAGCGCCGAGTTGATCGAACGTGAACCCCTTGGGCTGCACGCTCACTGCAACAGCGGACAGCACGTCGAGTCGAAGCTTGCCAGTCTCGACTCCCACTGACAGCGTCACCCGTGCTCTGTGTGTGTTATCGGGATCACCCAGCTGTAGTGAAGGAATGCCCACACATGCTCCTTTTGCCACTGTCAGTCGTTGCACGCTGACTGCAATCGTTGGGGCGTCGTTCACCGCCATCACGGAGATCCTGCGTTCATGGACATTCCACGTCGGATCTTCGACGCTGGCAAGGGGTGTCTCGCATGTCAGTCCTTCGTCTTGCAGCTTAATTGCAGTCGAAAGTCCAACGCGAACAGTCTCGGCCGTGTCGGCGCTTGGTCCACATGTGTTGACACCATCCCACTGGCCATGGTAATTGAGATCTGGCGTGTACACGAGCGACGCCAGCACCAACGCAGCCTCTGTGGCTGTTGACAAGACTGCAATCCGACGAGCTACCGGTCGCTCAGTAGCCGAGACCGGACAAACAAGAGTTGTGTGGTTCAGCAGTTGCCACTGGTCTTGATCAACCTGGAGCGTGCCATGGATACAAGAGATCTGCGCACACAATCATGATCGCGTTGAAACCATCACTCTTCACATCAGCCACACAAAAACTCACCTCGGTGGAAATGAGGGAAGAGCTATCGATCGATCCGTAGGCACCATCATCCAGAAGCTGGAACGGCGCCAGTCGGTGCACTTCGTCTTCGGCGACCACTTCTTGGGACACGCTCTGAGTTGTTGCCATCGTCACCAATCCCATCAGCTGCTGCAGCACACAACGACAATATTCGACAACGCACCGCTGCAAAACGAAGCCCAGCGCTCGTAGCATGCTGTGCGCATGTCGTCCACAACAATAAACCCCACCACGACGCCGTCAACCAGGACAGCATGATTGGGTGATATCACGTCACGGCGATCGAGGATTCCATCGACCACCCTCCCGCGAAAAGGCGTCTGGCGTGGGCCACATCAATATCATGGCCAACGCTCAGAGGGCTGTCCTTCAATCGGTTTGGGAAGGGTATGCTTTGCTGCAGGAAGCTCAGCGTCATTGGTTGCCAGCGTCGCCGGCACATGCAACGTCTCGGCATCACAGGCGGCGATCAGCAGTTTGGGAACGCGTGCGACCGACGACAGCGACAGCGATGGTGAAGAAGAAGGTGGACGCGCGCGTGCGCGTGCTGCTCGAGAACTGCATCAAAGAGAACTTCCGCTCGTTCGTGGTGATCGTGGGCGACCATGGCAAGGACCAGGTGATGAACCTGCACTACATCCTGTCCAAGGCCGCCGTCAAGGCGCGCCCCAAGGTGTTGTGGTGCTACAAAAAGGAGCTGGGCTTCTCGACGCACAAGCAAAAGCGCATGCGCCAGATCAAGAAGCAGATCCAGCGCGGCCTTTACGACGCCAACAAGGACGACCCGTTCGAGCTGTTTGTGTCGTCCACCGACATCCGCTGGTGCTACTACAAGGAGACGCACAAGATCCTTGGCAGCACGTACGGCATGTGCGTGTTGCAGGACTTTGAGGCCATCACGCCCAACATCATGGCGCGTACCATCGAGACGGTCGAAGGCGGCGGTGTGTGCGTGCTGCTGCTGCGCACCATGTCGAGCTTGAAGAAGCTCTACACGATGAGCATGGACGTGCACGCGCGCTTCCGCACAGAGTCGCACCAGGACGTCGTGGCGCGCTTTAATGAGCGTTTCATCTTGTCGCTGGCCAACTGCGAGCGCTGCATCGTGTTGGACGACGAACTCAACGTGTTGCCAATTTCCAAGCACGCGCGCAAGATCGAGCCACTGCCACCGACCGACGCAGAGAACGAGATGACGCCGGCGCAGCGTGAACTCAAGGAACTCAAGGAATCTCTGCGCGAGACGCCCCCAGTTGGTGCGCTCGTGGAGCAGGCGCGCACGTTGGACCAGGCTAAGGCCATTCTCACGTTCGTGGAAGCCATTTCTGAGAAGACACTGCGCTCGACCGTGGCGTTGACGGCTGGTCGTGGTCGTGGGAAGTCGGCGGCGCTGGGCATGTCGCTCTCAGCCGCCGTGGCCTATGGCTACAGCAACATCTTCGTGACGGCACCGAGCCCTGAAAACTTGAAGACCGTCTTCGAGTTCGTGTTCAAGGGCTTCGACGCGCTCAAGTACAAGGAACACCTGGACTACGAAGTGATCCAGAGTACCAACCCAGAGTTCAACAACGCGATCGTGCGCGTCAACATCTTCCGCGAACACCGTCAGACCATTCAGTACATCCAGCCTAACCATCACGAGAAGCTGGCCCAGGCCGAACTTGTCGCAATCGATGAAGCTGCCGCGATTCCACTGCCAGTGGTGAAGAAGTTGCTTGGCCCATATCTGGTGTTCATGTCGTCGACCGTGAACGGCTATGAAGGAACGGGCCGATCGCTGTCGCTTAAGCTGATCCAAAAGCTGCGTGAACAGCAGGGCACGGCCGGCGATGCCGCTCGTGCTGCCGCGTCCAACGTTCACGGCGACAACCGCCGTCGCAAAGGCGAGCAGAAGCTGCACGAAGAGCGATGGCAGGTGGCTAACGACACGGCCCATGCCGTGGCTGCCGGTGCCACCACTGGGCGTGTCTTGCGCGAAGTGTCGCTCGACATTCCGATTCGATATGCACAGAACGATCCGATCGAGAAATGGCTGAACGACTTGTTGTGCTTGGACGCCACGTCGGCTTCGCACCGCATTGTAGCCGGCACGCCTCACCCACGTGACTGTGACCTGTACTACGTCAACCGCGACTCGCTCTTCTCGTACCACAAGCTGTCAGAGAGCTTCCTGCAGCGCATCATGTCGCTGTACGTGTCCTCGCACTACAAGAACCAGCCGAACGATCTGCAGTTGCTGTCGGACGCACCGGCCCATCACATCTTCGCGCTGCTTGGCCCAAGCGCCGAGTCGCAGGGCAATGCTGGTCAGCTGCCTGATGTGTTGTGCGTTGTACAGGTTGCATTGGAAGGCGAGATCTCGAAGGAATCGGTCAAGGCCCAGCTGTCGCGTGGTCAACGTGCGTCGGGCGACTTGATCCCATGGACGGTGGCGCAGCAGTTCCAGGATACTGAGTTTGCAGCTCTGTCGGGCGCTCGCGTTGTCCGCATTGCCACGCACCCAGACGTCACTGGCATGGGCTACGGTTCGCGTGCGATCGAGCTCCTGACCAAGTACTACCAGGGCGAGATCACAAGCGACGTGGATGCTGACAAGGACAGCGAGGACAAGAAGGAGAAGGACGAAGAAGAAGATGATGGCGAAGATGACGGCCAGTTGTTGAAGGAGAAGATCAAGCCACGCAAGGCGTTGCCACCACTTCTACTGCCAATCGAAGAGCGTCCATGTGAGCGCTTGCACTGGTTCGGCACGTCGTTCGGCTTGACGCTGCCACTGCACAACTTCTGGTCTCGCGCCGGCTTGCGCTCGGTGTATGTCCGCCAGACGCCAAACGAGCTCACTGGCGAACACACGGCCATCATGTTGACTGCGCTCAAGTGCGATGACTTGCCAGAATCCCCAGCATCGGGCTGGCTGAATGACTTCTGTGGCGATGCACGAAGACGCTTCGTGTCGCTGTTGTCGTACGAGTTCTCCAACTTCGTGTGCGCTCTGTCGCTGAGCATGCTGACGGATGGCAGCGAAGCTACCACCAAGGATGGTGAAGTCGCCGCTCCACCAGCGTCGACTGAGCCTAAGACGTCACAGCGCAGCGCGTCGGGCGAGATCAGCAGTGAAGAGCTGAGCATGGTGCTGACGCCATATGACGTCAAGCGCCTCAAGTCATACGCCAAGAACCTGGTGGATTATCACATGATCGTGGACTTGATCCCATCGCTGGCGCGATTGTACTTCCTCGGTCGGCTGCCGGGCATGACGTTGTCGTACTTGCAGCGCGCCATCCTCGTGAGCATTGGCCTGCAGCATCAGTCCGTAGATCACATCCAGAAGGAACTTGGCGTGCCGTCTAACCAGTTGTTGGCGCTGTTCAACAAGGCCATCCGCAAGTTCCTCACGCAGTTGGAGGTGATCATGGCGAAGCAGCTTGAACAGGAGCAGCAAGAGAAGACCAAGGCGATCAGCAAGCTGGCTGTCGTTTCGAGCGAGATRAAGCCGACCACGCAGACGTTGGCCGAAGAGATGTATGACAATGCCACCGAGGTGAAGAAGCACCTGCAGAAGGAGATGCTGGACAACCTCAACCTGATGAAGTACGCCGTGCGCGGCGACGATGCTGAGTGGGATAACGCCCTTGCGAGCGGTGCCGTGCTGGAAGGCAAGGGCGTCGTGCAGGTCAAGAAGCAGCGCAAGCAGAAGCGCGAGGACTCGGCAGACGCAGAGGCTGCGCCCACCAAGCGCGACGGCAAGAAGAAGCACAAGAAGACCAAGTACGCCAACCTCAAGAAGTAGATTTATAACCAAACACTCCACTCCCTATTTCGCGGACCATCCATGTTGCCCTGCTCACACGCAGCAAAATTTACGCAAATTGTTCCACTTGATCTCGTTCTGCTTTGTCTTTTAGTGCGCTTCTATGATGTAACCACGGCTTCTAATGCTTCTGGTTGGGCTGGCGCCGCTCGCTGAGCTGATTCAGCAGGCTGTCCGTCACTCGGTCGAGTTGGCTTCTCGGTCCTTGGCTTCTTGCGCGCGCTTCGCCATCACTCTCTGAGCCCAGACGTCGCTGGCACGC
>NSDO01000372.1:14727-80961 GCA_002286825.1 Lagenidium giganteum
CCAGACGTCGCGCAGAGGAACCCGTCGACAGCACACCAGCACACTGCGTGCAGCAGCTGCCACAATAGCCGCGAGATTCGTGCGTGGTGGTGGCGTGTAGAGGCCACGGCGCTCCCGAAGTGGCCGTTTCTGCGGTGTGAATGCCGCTGCGTTGCGTGAAGATCAACTTCTGAGCGTCGGATCGCGCTTCTTCGCGATTGCCGCCTCTTTGCGTTGCTCGTCTTCTGCTTGCCGGGTGTATTCTCAGCGCGAGCCCGACAAATCGCTCCTTGAAGAATGATTACCGTTATGAGCGGCGGCGACGGCCGGTACAATATGTATGAATCATTTTATTTGTGGCTCAGATGTTTGGGTATAATTTATGAATAGTGTGGATTGGTCCCGGAGCGGATTTTAGCCAATGTCGTCGCCGCGCTGGTCTTCTTTTAGCATTTGGTTGCGAGGGAGCAGATCTGCCATCCAAACATGCAATTTCCCGTCCAAACCGCTTTGCAGTGTTTCGTCGTCGGCTCAGAAATACCCAGAACGGTCTCTCCACGATTTGATGCCCTGCAATGACGACTGCGCATTGCTGCGGGGGCGTAACGGAAGGCAACAACATCACCTTCGTTCGCTGGCTTCGCATTGGCGTTGTCTCCGTGGTCCACGCACACGACAATGACAACCACGCAAGAAGAATCTCACCCCAACGTAGCGCCAGACAAGCATGCCGCAATCAAGAAGAAGCTTACCTTTTCAGCAATCGTCGTCATTGTGCTCACGCAAACGCTGTGGGCGGTCGCTATCCCCATTAAAAATGTGGCGGTGATGCCGTACCCCAAGATCGTAGCTGATAGTCAGACGCTTGGCTACGACAAGTACAACGCTAGCCGTGGGTCGAGCAAGGGTGTCGTGCGCACAATTCCAGGGAAGGAGGCCTTCCAAGTCGTCAAGGACGTCATCAACCTCTCACTCAACATTTCGCAGCTCCGCCGCTTCTTTGAGGGCAAGGGTGACTTTGCGTTTGATGAGATCGGCACGTTCCTGACCACCGAACAGCATCAGCTGTTCGCCAAGTTCTACGCACTAGCGTTCCAGGCATCCGAGATGTTGGCAATGGGTACCATCAAGCGCTCGCAATCGATCTACGTCTATCGCAAGAACAAGAAGGATTATTGGAAGATGGAGCTCACGTGTTCTCGTCACGGAGTGATCCAAGGCATGACTTGCACAAACAATCACGGCGACATTTGTGACGACGGCGACTGGGGCGACTGGGTGAACCAACACGTACAACGTCAAGACGCTTACACCCGTGGACTTGGAGACGATGACAAACGGCACCGGATGGCAAAATAAAGTGTCGCTCATGGGCTTCATCACTGCGGCGCATACATACATGCGCTCGCTGTTTGCGAAAAAGGACTGGTCAGATGCATACGACTCCTACAGGCCTTGGGACCTCTCGGTCGAATCCGATCCAAAGTCTCTCAATCACACTGGCTTCGGGATCATCTCGTCAACAGTGTGGGACAATCGCGTAATGTTGGACTGGGCAGAACTCAACTTTACCAAGGTCGAGTCATGCATGGGGCTCGAGTACGCAATGGGGAGCTTCCACGCGCCAGTGTTTGCCGCCCGACTAGTGGAGCAAGCTGTTATCAACAACAAATTGTACAACGCTGTTCCCGTCATCAAGATAATGCACCCGTTCGATGACGTGTGGGAGGATATGTTCAAGCACGACATCTTGCTGACAAGCGGGGCCGGGGTGCAGGTGTTCGAGAACGACCAGAAGACGTTTGTCGGTGCATCCATGACGCGCAGCACACAGTCAGTCACCAACCTCAAGCTGAACCGCCCAATGACTGGCGCCATGATCATGGGTAATGCTCCTCGTCATCTCGAATATTTGACGTACTACCGCGACTGGTTCTACTCGTATTTGAACGTTACCGTCGAGGGTGACACGATAGTAAGCGACTGGCGACAGTTGGGGGCATACTACGCTGGCTTTAACGGCTTCAAATTCGACTTCACACACAACACCATGGGAGTGTTTCGCCTTTCGGAGCGCACCAAAGCGGAAGGCACAGGATATGCACATGACTGGTTTGAGCAGGAGAAGATTATTGCGGCGTGGTATCGCAACCACGAAGTGAATGATCCCAATAGCCTGATTACGATGGCATCTGCTTTGTGGGGCACGGACTACACGCCGCCTAGCCAGGGCTACTGTTTCGAAGGCTGGTATCGGAAATTGGCACAGGTAGCCTGGATCATGGCGCTCAGACTCCAACCAGTGATGAGCCACCTCGTCTACATGTCGATGGAAGATCCTGATCCGCCTGTGACATGGTTTGCCAAACAGATGATGGCCAATGCTTTCTCAGGCGAAAACATTGGCGGTATTCGTGTTTCGTTCCCAGTAACAGAGACCACGGTGCCTCCTGTAAGTGGCTCTGCGTGGCCGTTGGTGCCATTGCTCAACGCTTTTCGAGAACAGTTGGGAGAAGAAGCGTTGCTCACAGTGTTCATGAGTGAGATGAATATTACGTTCTTGGATCTCATAGAGGTCGAGCAAGGAGATTTGATGTTCCATGACGCTGTTCACTGCAGGTTTGGTCGCGTCTCCATGGGCGTATCTCAGTTGGATGACAAATCGACTGCGTGGAACAAGCTGTATCCGAAAGTTCGCGAAATGGTCAACTCAACGATCCACAGAGTGAACGCCATTCACCAGCAACTCAACAACGCAAGCGTTCCGGTCAACATTCCGCACGAATATCTCAACTACAGCAAGAAAAGCAACACGTTCAAGTATCTCGGGCCACCGGTGTATTGGACACATCAGCCATTGGGGGTCGGCTTGCTGCGGTTATCTGTGAAGACATGCCCATCCGACACCGACCTACAGCAACTGCGAGACTCTCTGGTGTGCTACAACACCCTGGAAACACGCTTCCTCAACGTCTCAACGCGGTGTTGGGCAGAACCGAGCAGCACACAGGAAATAAGCGAAACCATCGATGCGCAGGGGTTGCGAACATTGCGAGTCATCATGTGGTCGCTAGGTCTGGTGCTCAACTTGCTTGGAGCCGTCGTGTCGATTCGATTCTTTATCAAAATCATCAAGCTCTGGTTCCATCATCGCTTTTCCGACATGGGATTTACATTAGCGTTGAATATGGATATTCAAGGCGTTGGCCTGATATCCCTCGACGCAGTAGTGATTATGGCGTTCAGCTGTTTACCCTTGATTTTGAGCTATCACTTGCCCAACGACTCGCGCTTCATGCTCGACCAACACGACAAACCCAACGCGGTCTTCGCTGAGTTTATGGTCTTGCTCAGTCTTACGTGGTTTGTGCGCTTGGGTATTGAGTTGGCCGTCGAGGTCGTGCACCTCAAGTACTACAACTGGTGGTTCAACTTGCTTGCATCGCGGGTTCGCGTTGGTACGCTCATACTTGTGCTGCTCATTCGGTTGGCTTTCAAGACGGACGTTATTAATTATGACCAAGGGCTGACGAAACTCATCGTGAGCTGCGTCGTCAGTGTCGTCTTGGGTTTCATCTCGGTTGTTGTTAGTGTGGTATTCGACAGGGAGAACGAGAATCGCAAGACTTGCTGAGTAAGTTGATGTCCAAGTATCGCATTCCTCGCAACGTTTTCGGAGCTGTCGGCCACCTCAGGCAGGGCTGGTCTCACGCTGGTATGGTGCTCGAAGGCTGGAAAGTACTTCAAGTGAACGATCAACCGAACACATTGGTGTGCGGTCACGCAACGCTTCTCCCTTTAGCTGACAGTGTCGACAAGTATGAGCTTGCACCGTTGACTCCCGCTGTCTTCAAGCAATTTCAGCATCAATCGACGTACGGCAACACCATCACTTGGGATCGCGGTTCGAAAGACACGAATGCCAAGATCAGACCCGCTGCGGTGACTACAGCACCGTCCAAGTCTGCGGTCGATTGAATTGATCCGAGACGCTTGTGTTGTTTTTGTTTTTTTGTGTGCATGTCTGCATCGTTCATTTGATTACGTTTTGGTTATGACTGCATGTTGTCTATGAGCTGATTGGTTGCTTGACTCTACGCATCAACGCCATCACAACTTGGACTTCGCAAGACGTTGCAGGTGCTGCGTGTTCCAGTACTTCAGCAGCTCCGTGACTAACTGGCGCAACAAGACCAATTGTGCTGATCGAATCAGTACGCCGGTGACTGTCGCACCTCGTCGAAGCATCAAGAGCAGCACAGCTACATATGCGATCACCTGGGCTTTTTGCTTCCATGGCCAGTTGCCCGGGACGTACTCGGCCACTGCGTACTTCACTTTAGACAAGAGCAATTCTTCAAGCAATGGCCACTGGATTTGTCCAGCTTGCCACCTTGTCACGAACTGCAGAACCTCAGGCACGTATTCCCGAAGCGAGCGCTGCTTGGGCACAAGCGTGAAGTTCATGATAGGCAAGCGCACACGAGCAAGGGCATCTGGGCTGATGCGCCGTATCCGACTGAAATCTGACAGCGATGCACTTCCGTGTGTAAAGATGTCCAACTGAACTTCATCGCGCGCTTTGATGAGCGCTGCTTTGAATCGGCTGCTGCATCCAGCGAGGAGCACCCTGGCATTGCATGACACCTCAGCGTGTAGTTCGCTCATACAGTGGTCATCAAGGCGGGGATGCGTACATGATGGCGTCGCTGCAGATCCACGAATCGTTTTGTGTATCAAAAGGCAGTTTGGCGAGCGGCTTGGCTTGGACGAGGTGGTTCAACGCCAACCGCAAGATCAGCTGATAGGCGCTGATGAATAAGATAACATGGCATCAGGCTGTGCGCATAGAAGTATCAGTGCCCATCGGGAGGCAGACCCACCGCGTGATATCGTATCTGCAGCCGTTGAGGCGACGGACGCATCGCAGGAATTTGGTGAGCTCGTCTTCAGCCATCGGAACGCGCAGCACCTTTTCGACAACGATGACAACCAGAATCATTGTAAGCAATCACAGCGAGCACAATAGGTAGTCTTCATGAGGCACGTACGACGGGCTGGCGATGCGGTAACAACACTCGTTCGATAGGGAGAAGCTTTGCCTTTGGGGGACCCACGTGCATCACGTGGGTCTCATCCAGCACCACCATCTACAGCAACGAGCACATTTGATTCAGTTGAATGCACTGTGCGCGGAACCAGCGGCCGCTGCGTCACTCACGACGTGGTCGTACTCGTTGCCCGTCAATGAGCGCCCGACCGAGTACAGCAGCCCCCTGGTCGTGATGAAGATCAAATCGCCTGCCATACCAAGCGTCAGCCACGTCATCATCTCAACACAGCGCGCACACAGACACACAGAGGGAGCGACAGACCTGGTCGAACAAGCTTGGCTGCTTCACGCGCCGCATCCTGCGCTTCCTGAGGAGACCTGCGGCAACGACCACGCTGTCACGGATCCAATGTTTCCCACATCGCTGCAAGCCGATCACGCACTGCTGGAACTCTCGCTCGTTGAATTGGAGGCTGTTGGGCGCCAGCACCTTCGCAGCCGTCTCCACGAACGACTCGATCAGGCGCAAGCCCTCGCCGTCGTCATCATCATGAGCCTTCGTCATTGACAATTAATTGCCACAGCCCAAGCCATCGATGTCGTACCGTATCCCTTCTCTTATCTCCGAATATTATCGAACTTTAACGAGTCGCTTCCGTACGACCTGGGTTGCTTTCGGCCCGACGCCACTTCGACACCAGCAACGCCATCACCGAGACAGGCAAGCGCAGTGACAATGGCTGTGACAGCGGAGGCGCTATCGGCGGTGAAGCGCGCCAGTGGCGTGAAGAAAGGCGGGCTGTGTGTGTTCATCATTGACCAGCAAGTGGACTTCCACCCGGGTGGGTCGCTGGCCATTCCGACGGCCGATGAGGATGCCGCGCGCATTGCCGCGTTCATCCGCAAGCACACGGACAAGATCTCGCAGATCGTGCTGACGCTGGACTCGCACCAGCGCTACCACATTGCGCACGCGATCTTTTGGACAAACGATAAGGGCGAAGCGCCCGCACCGTTCACGTTGATCACGGCCAAGGACGTTGAAGAGGGCAAATGGAAGCCACGGAACCCGGAGCTCAACGAATACGTGCTGCTGTACACGCGTGCACTGGAGAAGAGCGGTAAGTTCACGCTGTGCATCTGGCCTGAGCATTGCGTCATTGGCACGCCTGGACACAACATTGTCAAGGACGTGCACGATGCCGCACTTGAATGGACCAAGAAGACACTGAAGCCTATCCAGTACGTCATGAAGGGCAGCAATTCGTTTACTGAGCATTACTCTGCATTGCGAGCAGAATTCGAACTCGATCACGACCCAGCAACGAGGTTTGTGGATGGCGCGCTTTACAGATCTCGAATGTGGTCCTGACTCTAGTTGATGTTGTCATTTCCAATGCAGCTTGAACCACAGTCTCATCAACGTACTTAAGCATGCAGACAAGATCGCCATCTGCGGCGAAGCAATCTCGCACTGTCTGAACTACACTGTGCGTGATCTGGTCGACAACTGGCCCAATGATCGCATGCGCAGCCTGTTCATTCTGACGGATTGCACGTCGCCGGTCCCAGGGTTCGAAGAAAGTGGCAAGGTTGGATGACTTGCAAGGATGATCGAGTTGATGCACGAGTATAGTCACTAACTCTCTGATCTCTCCCTTGTGTCACTGCCAGCAATTCCTTGACTACATGAAGGCCAAGGGCGTTCAGCTCATGACATCGACCAGTTTTTAGAGCAATTGCCTGCGTGGCGTGTCCCCGAGTTTTGATGTACGAACATGCAAGATGAGCGGCCTGTTCCCCAGCGCAGGGCGTTGGGTGGATATGATGCCATATATCTTTGATCAGTTCTGTCATGACGTCGCTTGCCTCATCCTGTGCATCCACATCTCTTCGTCCACTGCAAGAAATAGAAGCCATCGCAGTCGGCACCCCACCACCACCTGAGAATACCTGGCCTGGCCCATAACGGCCCTGCCAGTCGGCTGATCCTACCCCCACATTGTTCTCTTCAACCGCGCGCATGGCGTTCTTACTTCATCACTGTCAAGCAGTCCGTTCAAAGGCACTACTACCACCAGCAGCGTCGCATAACATGCCCGACAGTCACCAGCCAGCCCATGTTGCATGAGTTTCGAGCCAATATTCCATGCGACGGGTTGAAAAGCCCTGTCCAAGTCGATAGTCGAAACCACCACTTTTAAGCGCGCTTCGGCAACCCACTTCAATTCTCCCATGGACAATGCACTCGCGATCCAACCTGCGCATCCACCCACACAGAACTACCAAGTCCATAACCCCCCTCAAATTTATACGCACGCAAACTTGTTCCTAACGCATGCTCTGCCACATGCCTTTCCCCGATGAACCTCCATCCCTCCCTCCATCCCTCCCCCTCTTCGACATGCACGACGGGGGAATCAGCACGTTGTGGCTGGAAATTTTAAGCGCGGCGGCGTGTCGGGCGTGCCGCTTGCGTGGCAATACCTCGCGCGCCCAGGGGTAGGGCTGTTGGTGCGCTGGGGCCGAGTGAGTGTGCCTGTGAGGGATCTTTTGGGTCGGTTTCAAAACCTCACTCGGGGGTGGAAGTGGTCACCTTGGGCGCAAAAAACCTCGGCGCGAGAAGCCTGGCGATCCGGCTGCGGCAGCAACGGGCGGCAGTCGGGAAACGGAGGCACCGAAGGGGGAACCACCGTCAACCAGGCAAGGAAGGAAGGCAAGGAGCCCACCCCACGACCCCACGTGCGCGGGCGGGAGCAGCAACACCACAGCGCACGACACACACAGGAGCGAGAGCGCACCACCACCACCATGGCGCAGGACCTGCCGATCTCGTTCGGCGAAGTGCTCAATGTAAGTGTGGCCCGCAAAGATATCGACTGAGGGCGAGCGATGTGTTCTCCCGCGCGCGCGGGTTGAAGGCGCATTTGGTGCTGGATGAGGACAGAAATGGCTGACGATTGGGATGGATGGGATGGGATATTTGGTGTGTTTTGACGTGTAGTTGAGCGCTCTGGGCGTGAACCCGGAGTATGTCAAGTTCGGCACAACGACCATGGAGTCGGACAAGTTCATTTGTGTTTGTGAGCAAGTGAATGGCGCGGCAAGCGTGGTGATCGTGGACATGGCGGCGGGCAACCAAGTGCAGCGCCGTCCGATCAATGCCGAGGCGGCGATCATGAACCCAGTCAGCAAGGTGATCGCCCTGCGCGCAGAGAACCAGCTGCAGATCTTCAACATGGAGCTGCGCGCCAAGATGAAGTCGCACTTGATGAACGAAGCCGTGGTCTTCTGGCGTTGGATTTCGGTCAACACCATTGCGTTGGTGACCGCGTCGTCGGTCTACCACTGGAGCCTGGAAGGCGACTCGGCACCTGCCAAGGTGTTCGACCGCCACGCGAACTTGGGTGCTGGCACGCAGATCATCAGCTACGAAGCTTCGCCAGACAACAAGTGGATGCTCTTGGTGGGCATCTCGCAGGGCGAAGGTGGCCGTATCGTCGGCAACATGCAGCTGTACTCGATGGAGAAGAAGGTCAGCCAGGTCCTGCAGGGCCACGCTGGTACCTTCACGTCGATGAAGCCACCAGGCCGCAGCGACGAAGGCCAGGTGCTCATCTTTGCGGGAACCAAGGGCGACACCCCACAGCAGCTTTTCGTCATGGAGGTTGGACGCGACAAGGACGCTCCAGGTGGCGTCTTCCGCTTGCCACCACAGAACATCCCATTCGCGCCGGATGCCGCCAACGATTTCCCAGTGTCGATGATCTGCACACCAGGCGAAGACGTTATTTATATGATCACCAAGATGGGCTACTTGTTCCTCTTCGACGCGCACACTGGCAAGCCAGTCTACCGCGCTCGTGTGTCGCAGGACACCGTGTTCGTCACGGCCATTGACACGAAGGTGAAGGGTATGCTCGGTATCACGCGTCGTGGACAGCTGCTGCAGTTCGCCGTCAACAAGACCAAGCTTGTGCCATACATTGTCAACACGCTGCGTGATTCGCAGTTGGCGCTGTCGCTGGCGACCCGTTTGGACCTGCCAGGCGCGGAGGAATTGTACTTCACGGAATTCAACCGCTTGATGGGCATGAACGATATCCAGGGTGCTGCGCGTTTGGCTTCGCAGTCGCCACAGGGTGCTTTGCGCACGCCTCAGACCATCCAGCGCTTCCAGCAGATGCCTGCGCAGCCAGGTCAGCCTCAGCCCATCTTGCAGTACTTCAGTGTGCTTCTGGAGAAGGGCACGCTAAACAAGCTCGAATCGATTGAGCTCGCCCGCCCAGTGTTGATGCAGGGCCGTGGTCAGCTTCTGCAGAAGTGGTTGGCCGAAGACAAGCTCGAATGCTCGGAAGAGCTTGGTGACCTGGTGGCGCAGTCGGATACCACGATGGCGTTGTCGGTCTACTTGCGCGCACAGGTGCCTGAGAAGGTGATCAACTGCTTCGTGCAGCGTGGCGAGTTCGAGAAGATCGTGGCGTACGCTATCCAGACGAACTTCAAATGCGACTACACTTTCATGTTGCAGAACTTGGTTCGTGCGAACCCACAGGGCGCGCTCGACTTTGCACAGAAGCTCGCGACTGCTGATAATGGCCCGCTTGTGGACGTGAACTCGGTGGTGGACATCTTCATGCAGGTCAACCGCATTCAGGAAACCACGGCTTTCTTGCTTGAAGCCCTGAAGAACAACCGTCCAGAGGAAGGATACTTGCAGACCCGTTTGCTTGAGATCAACCTGTTGGGTGGATCGCCTCAGGTCGCTGATGCCGTTCTGTCGAACAACATGTTCTCGCACTACGACAAGCCTCGCATCGCCGCTTTGTGCGAAAAGGCTGGCCTGTTCCAGCGTGCCCTGGAGCACTACACCGAACTCCCGGACCTCAAGCGCGTCATTGTCAACACGCATGCGATCAACCACGAGTTCATCGTGACGTTCTTCGGCACCTTGACCAGCGAAATCTCGATGGAACTGATCAACGCTTTGATGGCCCACAACATGCGCCAGAACTTGCAGATTGTGGTGCAGGTCGCCACGAAGTACGCTGAGCAGCTGGGCGGAAAGGAACTGATCGAAGTTTTCGAGAAGTTCAAGTCGTTCGATGGCCTCTACTACTTCCTCGGATCGATCGTCAACTTCTCGCAAGATTCGGATGTCCACTTCAAGTACATTGAAGCTGCCACGAAGATGGGTCAGTTCAAGGAGGTGGAACGCGTGTGCCGTGATTCGTCTGCTTACGATCCAGTGAAGGTGAAGGAGTTCTTAAAGGAATCGAAGCTTCAGGATCCTCGTCCGCTCATCCACGTGTGCGATCGTTTCGACTATGTTGATGAGTTGACCCAGTACTTGTACTCGAACAACTTGTTGAAGTACATCGAAGTGTACGCCACGAAGGTCAGCCCTCAGAAGACGCCACAGGTCGTCGGCAAGCTGCTTGACCTGGATTGCAACGAGGACTACATCAAGGGCCTGCTCAACCAGATCCCACAGACGCCTGTGGATGACTTGGTCGAGCAAGTGGAAAAGCGCAACCGTCTCCGCTTGTTGCAGCCATGGCTGGAAGCGCGTGTGTCGCAGGGCAACACTGAAACAGCCACGCACAACGCTATCGGCAAGATCTACGTTACCTTGAACCGTGAGCCTCAGCAGTTCTTGGCCAACAACCAGTTCTACGATTCGCAGGTTGTCGGCAAGTTCTGCGAGAAGCTGGACCCTGCGCTTGCGTTCCTCGCGTACCGCCGTGCCGGTGGCGCTTGCGACGATGATTTGGTTCGTGTGACCACGGAGAATGGTCTGTTCAAGGACTTGGCTCGTTACCTCGTTGAACGTCAGGACTTGGACCTGTGGGGCAAGGTGTTGAAGAAGCAAGCCGAGGGTGAGAAGGAGTCACCAAACCGCCGCGCTTTGATTGACCAGGTTGTGCAGACTGCTTTGCCTGAAACCAAGAACCCTGATGAAGTCTCGACCACTGTTCGCGCCTTCATGAACGCTGAGCTGCCTGAGGAGCTGATGGAGTTGCTTGAGCGCATCGTGCTCCAGGGCACTGACTTCTCTAGCAACCGCAACTTGCAAAACTTGTTGATCTTGACTGCTATCAAGACCGGCAAGGAGAAGGTCATGGACTACGTGAACCGTTTGGACAACTTCGATGGCCCAGATATTGCCCGTATCGCCGTCGGTGAGCAGTACCAGCTCTACGAAGAAGCGTTCGTCATCTACAAGAAGACGAAGCACAACGTGGATGCCATTGGTGTGCTGTTGGACTACATCAAGGACAACGAGCGTGCCTACGAGTTCGCTGATCGCTGCAACGAGTCGGAAGTGTGGTCGAAGCTCGCGAAGTCCCAGCTGGACCAAAACTTGGTCCACGACTCGCTTGCTGCTTTCATCAAGGCCAACGATGCCAGCGCCTACGTTGATGTCATTGCTGCTGCCGAGCGTGCCAACGACTATGCTGAGTTGATCCCATACCTCAAGATGGCCCGCAACACGGTCAAGGAGCAGTACCTCGACACGTCGCTCATCTATGCCTACGCCAAGTGCGAGAAGTATTCTGACTTAGAAGAGTTTATCTCGGCGCCAAACGTTGCTCAGATCCAGAACATCGGTGAACGATGCTACAACGAAGGCATGTTCAACGCTGCGAAGCTGTTGTTCCAGAACATCAACAACAACGCCAAGCTTGCCATCTGTTACGTGCGTTTGGGCAAGTTCCGCGAAGCCGTCGACGCTGCAACCAAGGCCAACTCGGTGGGAACGTGGAAGGAAGTCAACTACGCATGTGTGGATGTCAACGAGTTCCGTCTGGCTGGCTTGTGCGGTCTCCACATCATCGTGCACCCAGACCACCTCGAGGAATTGATTCTGCACTACGAGAAGCGCGGCCACTCGGCTGAGCTCCTTAAGTTGATGGAGCAGGGCCTGGGTCTGGAAGGTGCTCATGCCGGCATCTTTACTGAGCTCGCCATCTTGTACTCCAAGTACCTGCCGTCGAAGCTTATGGAACACATCAAGATCTTCCACTCGCGCATGAACGTGTCCAAGGTGCTGCGCTCGTGCGAGAAGGGCCTCCACTGGGACCATGCCGTGTACCTGTACAAGGAAGATGGTCAGTTCGACAGCGCTGTTCGCACGATGGTTGACCACCCAGTCGCGTTCGCGCACGATCTCTTCTTGGACTGCATCCAGAAGGTTCGCAACCAGGAGATTCACTACAAGGCGATCAACTTCTACCTGGAGCAGCACCCACTCGAGCTCAACCGCTTGCTGCAAGTGCTGACGCCAAACCTCGACCACGCGCGTGTTGTGCACCAGCTGCGTAAGTCGCAGAACTTGCCGCTGATTGTGGAATACCTGAAGGATGTGCAGAAGGAGAACCTGTCTGCCGTCAACGAAGCCCTCAACGAAGTGTTGGTGGACGACGAAGACTACACCGCGCTTCGCGATTCAATTGACGGCCACGACAACTTCGACCAGATCTCCCTTGCACAGAAGCTGGAAAAGCACGAGCTGCTTGAATTCCGCCGCATTGCCGCCTACTTGTACCGCAAGAACAAGCGTTATGCGCAGGCGATCAAGCTGTCGAAGGCCGACAAGATGTACAAGGACTGCATTGACTGCGCGGCTGACTCGGACGATGTCGACCTTGCCGAAGACATTTTGCGATTCTTCGTGTCTGTGCACGACAAGGAATGCTTCTGCGCAACACTGTTTACATGCTACAAGCTCATCAAGCCAGACGTTGCCCTTGAACTTGCTTGGCGCAACGGCTACGTCGACTTCGTTATGCCGTACATGATCCAGTTCGTCAAGAACCTGAGCGACAAGGTCAAGGCCCTGGACGAGCGCACGCGCGTCCGACAGGAACCAGTCATCGACGCCGCTGCCACTATGGACCCAGGCTACGGCATGGGTGGCGTCCAGCCTGTCATGCAGATTGCCGCAACCGCCTACAACGATCCATCGTCGTATGGTGGCGGCATGAACATGGGCATGGGCGGCATGCAGGGTGGCATGAACATGGGCATGCAGGGCGGCATGGGCATGGGCATGGGAATGCAGGGCGGCGGCATGGGTATGGGCAACCCATACGGCGGCGGCTACCAGTATTAAGTTGCATGGACGACGTCTGCACCGCATGAGCTGAGTTGACTGAGAAGCGTTCTCCGCGCCGCGCCGCCTGTGACAATGGAAGCGAAGCAACCCGAGTCGGTCCACACCAGTTCAGCACATTCTCGCCAACGATGAGCCCGCACTGCACATAAGAAAGAAGCCACTGACTGCGTCGTGAGTTCCAGTTTTTTAGAGAGTCGGGGTTTGTCGCTCTCGCTGTAGTTTCGTCTCCCGTTGTCCATCTACACCTCGAGTACATGGTTGCCCATGTCATGTCAATGTGGGTGGACACACTGTGCCATTTAGACGAGTGAGGGAGAAGGATAAGCTGTATTTGCATGGAGCTTTGTTTGCTTGATATTCATCCCATTCGTTGTGTATGGTTCTGTTCTTCTGTGACATGACGCTGCCCCCCAACATTACAAAACGTCGTTCAGTACAATCGTACTTAAACGAGATCAGACCGTGGTTTTGATGCATTGATTGTCGGAAATGGCGATGACGCCGCGCAAGTCGGGAGCGAGTCGAGCGCCGGCGCTGGTGCTCGCCACGATCTGCCTGGGTGCAGCCGGCTCGGTCTTCTATGCGCACTACCAGCAAGCAACGGAGAAGGAGGTAAAAGTGTTGAAGCTGCAGTGTGTGAGGCGCGAGTGAGCGTGAGCTGACCAGTTGTCGATGGCCGCTGTCAGAAAATGCGCGCAGGCGTCATCCGCGACATCAAGCGCGACCGCAAGCGCCGGAAAGAGGTGGAGGCCCAGCAGCAACAACAGCAGCAGGAGAATCAGTCATCAGATTCCACCAGCGCCGCGCAGCAGATGAGATAACCGGCCACTTGTCTGATTATGCCCCAATAGACGTGCCAACCTGCGGCCGACACGGACGGCCTGTGGCGTTGGCGTATTTGACCGCGCGTGGCGTCGTCTTTGGCATTCCTTGCCTCGTTCAAGAGTTCGACTGGTTCGGCCGGTCTTCTCCTCTTCCGTTGTGTGTCCTCGATGCGACAACTCGTGCTATCAATGGCTCAGGTGGTGACTGGTTCGCGCCAGATATTTCCATCCGTGCGCCATTATGGTCCGCCATATCGACGTCAAACGCGAGTTCTTGGCGCATCGCAAGCCCCCTCAAATAGCTGGACAGGCTGCGCTGTCATGCGGCGTGGCGTAGTCCAGTTGGACGCGCTGGGAAAGCGAGGCAACGACCACAACCGGCGCTCATGGACCAGCCCAACCACGCAGCGACTGGCCTGCCTGGCGCGCTGCGTGACCCGGCATCAAGGACGACGACGGCCACGAACATGACCGTGGCGGCGCGGAACCACCTGCCGTCCGGAGAGTCCCGCACAGCGTCGTCGCCGCCGCCAGCACCAACGCTCCTGTCGATCGACGTAGATGCGGGCAAAATCGCTGAGCCTAGCACAGCGATACCGTGCGCAGGAAAAGTGGGGCCTCAAAACTTCGAGAAAATCCGCATCCTTGGTGTGGGCTCCACCGGTCGTGTCTACCTTGTCCGCAGTGTCGTATGTCCTTCTTGGCTTGTGTCGGATCGTGATTGAGTTCGGGTGGGGTTTGCTCACTTGGTGCTTCGTTTTGTTCGGAGCGCAGGGGCTGGGAGAGGAGCAGTACTACGCCATGAAAGTCGTCAAGAAGAGCGAGCTTGTCAAGAGAAATCGCGTACGTGCCCTTGAACGGCGATGGTATTGCTGGCTCGTCGTCGTTGATAGAGTGGATACGCTGTGGATGCAGGTGCAGCGTATTCTAACGGAGCGACAGATCCTGTCAGTCGCGAGCCATCCATTCGTCGTGACGCTCTACTACTCGTTCCAGACCGACGACTACTTCTACCTCGTCATGCAATACTGCGCTGGCGGTGAGTTCTTCTCGTTTCTCAAACGCCAGGAACGCAGCCGCTTGACCGAAGAGCAAACCAAGTTCTACGCCGCCGAAGTGCTCGTCGCGCTCGAGTATCTGCACCTCATTGGCATCATCTACCGCGACCTCAAGCCTGAAAACATCCTCGTGCACGAATCCGGCCACATCATGCTCTCGGACTTCGACCTTGCCTTTGAGCAAACGAACAGTCCCGTGAGTGTAAGCCCCGTTGGGTCGTACATGAGCGCCACAGGCCTGCACGTGTCGGCGCGCAAGTCATCCGTCGCGTCCGTCAGTGCTTCCGATCGCGCGCTGTGGCTCCGAATCGCCGAGTACAAGCCCCAAGGCAAGCCGCACCCTCGCCGATCGTCGTGGTGTGCACCGTTCAGCTGCATCACTGGCGCACGCATTGCATACCCGCTCATGGACACGGAGGCACACTTGGACAATGGCGAAAAGCGAACGTCGTTTGTGGGAACACACGAGTACGTAGCTCCTGAGATCATTGCCGAAGAGGGCTACGTGGGCTCCGTCGACTGGTGGGCATTCGGTATCCTGCTGTATGAGATGGTGTACGCCACGACACCGTTCCGAGGCACGACGCAGATCCAGACACTGGAGAACATTCTCGATATCTCCGAAGACATCGAATTCCCGACTGACGTGACCGTATCGGAGGAATTCAAGGACCTTATTCGGCGTCTCCTTGCGAAAAATGTGACCAAGCGCCTGCAAAACCCCATCTTGATCAAGACACATCCGTTCTTCCGCAGTGTGCGCTGGCAGTGTAAGGGCTGGTGTGCAATGCGTGTGCCTGTGGGCATTCTGTGATCTCTCACATGTGTCGTTGATTTCTTGTTTTGTTGTCCAGTGATTCGACACCAAAAGCCACCGATTGTGCCGCCAAAAGTCCATGCTTTGCAGGAGCGCCAGTACACGGCCGAAGAGATTGATGCCTTCGACAATGAAGTTCCATTCATGCGAGGTGCTCCTAGCCCCAACAAGTCCAAACGCATGCATCGCACTACCAGTGCAGGGTCCGATGTTGGTCACGTTGAAGGCAACACAGCAGTTGCTGGCGACACCGCAGTCCATGCCACCGATGCTGAGTCCACAGCACATGAACATGCAAGACGGTCGCGAAAGAGTTCGTCTGCGCGTACGATGGCCATGTCAGCGTACGTCAGCCACTCGCGAGCAGCGTCGTCGGATCACTTGCATCATGGCGAGCACCACAGCACAACGCGCTCTGACGGACACGCTCACGACCAACCACATGGCGCGTCTCCTTCGCACAGTCGCATGGCTGCGACTGACATCGAGCTGCAGGCGTTCGATTACAGCAGCAACGACAAGCCCAAGTACTGGACGTCGAACGAATCGACGCGAGAGTTGATGAAAAAGCTCTCAGAAATGCGTGAGGCAAGTCCAGAAGAGCTGCATGAATCGTCCTGATGCACACACGAGTCGTATGGATTGTGTTACTAGCAGCAGGAAGAGCTCGAGAGCTTGGAATGACAGTGTGCATACACGCGTTCAATTAAATATTAATTCCAGAGTTTTGCGAGATTTGCATCTGCTTGCTCATCAGAGACGCGATAGCGCGATGAAACGCTTGGCATGCAGCGATGTTCTGCGCTTCGTACGACAGGCAAAGCCGTTGCAAGGCCAGTGATATTGATGACCAACCGTGTCGAGGGCTCCGCGAGTTCTCACATTTTGCGAAGATTTGAGATGTCTTTTCCAGAGTTTGCAATTCCTCACACTTTTCCTCGAGTAACGTGCGCACCGAGTCAAGAAACCACGCGTCGAACGATGAGTTCACGTTCGAGGTCGTGTCTTCGCTCACGAGTAATGCCAGCGAAATTTCTAGCGCCGCTTCACACCACATCAGCAGCGCACTGGCTGAAAGACGGCGCCATCCTGCCGTTTGCAGYGCTTGTTCAAAAGCCTCAATAAACGCGACTTTGGTTTCGTGTATCTGTGAAGAATTCGAGCGATCCAATTGCGACACAGCAACCTCCATGACGCCGAATGAGCGACTGCAGTGCGACAAGAGGGTCGGGCCATCTTGGATAGGGATATCATGCTGCAGCAGCTGCGTAATGGCGGCAAATTGGAGTTTCCACGCAACCGGTGGCGTCGCTGAGTTGTGTTTGTACATCCGCCGTACGAAAGCAGCAATACTGGGTGGGACAAGCTGCGGTAGTTCATTGCGTTTCTTCCAGTGTCGTGCGAGAATGTCAATCGCGACACCCATCCACTCAGCCATCATTGCATTCACGTCGCCTCGAAACTGCACCGGAAGGTAGAGTCTGGCTATGTGCTTCTCGATGCACAGACTCCATTGCGCCACTCGATCGCTGTGTGCGTCGCGGTTCAGACTCGCAGAGTTCGTCTTTCGGATAGCAACTCGCACCCAGTCTCGAAACGGCAGGAAAAGCGCGGTAGGTGGCAATCGCATGTGTCGAATCAAGCATGGAGCATTGATCGCTGGTGGCTCGCTTTCTGGCTCCGCTTGATCCATCAATTGTGCCAACGCGTGCGATTGACCGTTGAAGGGTTCATACCTCTCAGCAGTGTGCACGGAGTCGGCGACAAAGTAGACACCCGAGCAATGCAGCAACTTGTCGGGATCTTGCCTTTGCACAAGCAGAAGTGATGGCTTTCCTTGCGAAACTGAGTCAGTATTGACGCCCAGCAAAGCGTGCAATCTCGTGATGAGTACTTCTAAGCGCAGAAATAATGGCGCGGGGACTGCAGCTTCGTCTCGTTCTAGGTACCATGATGCCATGCATAGCAAAGCGTACACAGCGAGAGAGCGCCGGAATACTGCCGGCGCAGTTGGTGCATCGAGAAGAGTCTCGAGGCACGACAGCCACTGGTCCCATGCCTCCGATGCTAATCGCGCTGGGGCGCTGTCTATCTCAAACAAAAGGATGTCGTAGAAGCATCCCAACCAAGGTGCGATAGCATCGGCACGAAACACAGCGTTCGAGAGCGCCACTGGATCTGGTCCAAATACCGGTGGTGACAGCACTAGTATTGCTACTGCGTTGTACATGCGCTGTGGAGCGTCGTCACCATTGTTAGGCTTGGTCTTGGTCTTTTTGCTTCGACGTTTCCGACCAGTAGGACGCTCGAGGGCATCCGCCAGCTTGTTGACCACTACATCCACCACTAACGACCGATGAACTCGCTGTGTGAACCGAATGAGTGCCTTGCGTTGACTCGTAGCAGGGCATGACAGCAGTGCGTCCATCAGCACATCTGTAAATGCCACGAGATCTGGCAACACTGAACCATTCAGGTAGGCACGCGCAGTCAACTCCAGGCGCACAATCGAAGCCGTTGACGCGTCGCCTACCGAGGATGTCGTCATCAGCAACTGGAGCGGCCTTGTATTGCTCGCATCGTATCGTCGTGGCTGTTCTTCTTTCTTGACTTCACGTTGATCACCAAACGCTACCAGAGCCTCGCGTAGCTGTGCCGGCAATGGCGTTTGAAGAGCTTGGACGTCCCTCATTTCTTCGGGTAACCAATGCAGCAAACGATTACACAATTGCGCCAGTTCAATGTGCGTCTCTGCGCCAAGCGACCGACCGTCGCTGCTTTGCAGGACTAGGTCTTCGGCGACTACACGCAACCAGCGCAGCACACACATGCTGAGGATCTCAATCTTGCCAGGTGTTGTCCGCAGTGTTCGTAGCAATTCGTATGCTTGTCGATCCTGGCGGTGGCTGAATACAGCTAGAAACCGTGCAAGTGCTGGATCACTGTGACTCAGCAAGGCTTTCGGTTCTGGTCGTAGCGGTGGTAATTGCTCACTATCTTCGACGCAGCGTGCTTGCACTGCTGAGAGCACATCGAAGAGTTGGCCCTCGAGCTCTGGTGGGCATTTGCTGCCACTGGATTGTAGAAATTGTCGTAGCGGCTCCAAGTGGCAGCGTGATACGGCGAGCACGTGCAGGGCGTCGCTGTAGAAAGCCAACACGAAAGGCAGAATCTGACCACGTAGCAAGGCAGTTCGCACAGCACTCTGCCAAGCCACCACACTCTGTCGATCCAAAGTCAGCTCGACAACGTGCGTGAAGGAGAAACTTAGCCGCATAACGCTCACACCCAACGCTTGACGATGATGATGGCTGGCGACGCGGTCGCATACGAGGCGCCAGATCTGTTGGCACGCCGTGATGCCATTGGGCTGGTGTTCGAAGTGCCCCAGCAGCGCTGGGAAGAAAAGCGTCTCGAGAGCGTGCAGTGCCATCGCATGGCAGTCGGGCTTGCTGGTGGCCTGATCGTACCACCGCAGAACGTCGAACAGGAGCGCTGGGAGTTGGTCGCCTGGCAGCGCATTCACAACATCCGTAACAGCCATGCGCACAGCGTCGATGCTTGTGCTGTCTGTGGCAAGAGGCCGACATGTCCAGCCAGGACAATATACGTGAACGGCGTTGGATCGGAAGACACTGAGCAGCGCACGCCGCACGAATGCGGCAAAGGCGTCACGAACTGAGCTCGCTTGGCGATCAATGTGGAACATAGCATTGCAAGCATGTGCGAGACCTTGTAGCCACTTCAGACCATTGCCGTCATCTCCGAGACTATGAACCAGAGCTGTCCATCCGACTGTCACTTCTTCAACCGACTCGGTCACCAACAGTCGATAAACAACCTCCAACCCATGCCCCACAGTTGCATTAGACGGACGCGACGTGCTCTTCACACAACCATTTCCTTCTGGCTCCTTCGAGGATCGCAGCACATGCATCAAGTACAGTCCTAGCACATGTTGGAGACTGCTTTGATGCGGACGGTCTTCGAGCGCAATGATCACAGCAGCCACGCGCTCCAGGAGCGCCAGCGCAGCCCACAAGTCCAGTTGAAGCGCTTTGATGATCGCTTGGCTGGCATACACACCAGGTAGGTGGTCGTTCACAGTCTGGCCCACTAACGGTCTTGACCACGAGTCTGTCTGAGCGCAGGCCATGACAACTTGGTGCGCCGCTGGGTCAGTCGCGACCGTCGCCAGTCGCTTGCGCCACGCCTGCTGCCATAAAACCAACAGTCGCTGGCGCTCTACCGACGACGTGACGGCTGTCAATCTCGCCAGCGTGCTGTCGATGATCACTTCGTATTGCTCGCGCGACAGCGTGGCCAAGCTTGCAGTCAGTGGCATGGGCGCTCGTACCAGAGCTTCAGCCCCCATCTTTGTCGCACTTCGTCTTCGCTTCCGACTTGGCTTTGCCTGACTGGCATTGCTCGGCCTAGTCCTGTCGCCATCGTGTTCAAGGGCATGCAGCAACTCCCGGATAGCTTCGTGGACGCCGTCACCTTCTCCCTCTTCGTGGGGCTCCACCCAACGACACGTCTGTGCCAGCGTGTCCACGACGCAGAGTCGCTCGCGCTCGCTCAGTCGCATGCAGTCACCACGACAGCACCGTGTGGCTTTTGAGCCATCATCTCCGTCCTGCGTCCGCGGCACCAGCGCCACCGCCATCACCTGCTCGCGGACGTTGACGCACACGTGGCGCACCAATCGACCCGTGCGCTGTATGGACGCAGATACATCGCGCTGGTTCCGACATCCGCGCGTCCACGACGACAGCACAGCCATGAGCAGCACCAGCCGCAGCGCCACGTCCTTGGCGACGTCAGCCGATCCGGACGGCCGCGTCAGCACGTGGCGCCAACTATCCAGCGACAATGAGCCGGCCAATCGAACCAGCGTGTCTTGGTCAAACGCATGGAGCACGTTGCATGCGCGCAAGTAGCTGCAGAAGCGCTGGATCAGTGCCGGCGGTGGCGTGGCTGACCGCGTCTGCATGGATCGCTGCCACTGGGTCAGTACCGAGCGCTTTAGTACCGGAAATTGACGGAGCCATCCCCACTCCGCCGGCACGCTGATCATGCACACGCACGCCGCTTCGTTGTTCCTGTTGTCGCTGCCGCGCGTTGTCGCGCACAGGCGCTCGACGGCCGCGACCACCGTCGCTGCGGCAGCGTCCATGCTGTTCGTTTGATCATTCATTCCAGGCTCACCTGATTCCCATGTCTGATTGGCTAATATTGTGTAAAAAGGTCGGTATGATTGGTCGATGTCACTGGATTTATGACCAATCATGCCCGTCTGAACAGCAATAGCTGTGTGTGCACCTGAAGGGGCACGACGGTTTGGTGATGCCATCGGTCATTAGTATAAGCACGCGGCATTCATCGCGTGCAGGTGGAGGGCGCTGGATGTGCGCACGCACGCCACGTCGTGCAAACGCATCGAAGGCACGTGTGTGCCGTCTGTGACCAAAGTGTCGGTGCGTCCACCGAGTCCTTATCATGTACATTGGTCCGTGGCAAGAGTATCGTCTCGCCAAGATCCAGGATGACGCGATCCAGAGCTTGAAACAGGAGTGGGAAGACCAGCTACGCGTGCAGGTTCCAGACGCAGACGAGGACCGGTATGTCGTGGAACTGTTGTGAGTAGGATGGGTTAGCATGTGCGCTCTTGTGACGTATGTGCATGTGTGTCTTCTCTTGGTAATGGTTCAGGCTCCGTGAGCTGATGCAGCCATTGATGGCCAAGCTTCCGTCGCTTCTTCTCGCAGCGAAATTCAAACCCGACCTCAAGGCGTCAACAATGTTGAGTCGATCTAACCTAGCAAAGCGCAACAGCACTGGTTCCAGCGCAAGGCCGAGCCGTCCGTCGTCATCTAGCTCCTTGGCCTCACTCGCTAGCAGCACAGCCACGCGAACATGCAAAGCTCTGCGAGAAGACGTGGAGAACAACCAAGAAACGCACGATGACGCTGCATCTGTGGGTCGAAGTAACTCGTCTGCGTCCGTCAAGCGCACGGTCAAGAAGAAGCCCAAGAAGCCACCGCCAGCGAAGCAATCGACAGCGCTGCAAGAAGTTGAGAAGCGTAAGAAGATGTTTGCGACGTGGTTGAAAGCAGCTGCGGAGCCCAGCACAACCGAAGCGGATGGCACAACCCACAACCATCGCACTGATGCCCATGAAGCTGTTGTAGCTGCTGAACCAGCATCCGGTACTCTGCCACCATTGCTTCCTCATCGCCCACACCATGTCGGCAGTGCTGACGTGCACGTGTCAGCTGTAGGCGGTCTTGCAACTTCCATCACAGCGCCCATAGTTCTCCCACCGATCCATCCACAACAGCGCCACCACCAGAGTCGTTCGACAGAGCACGACCCGGAATGGGACTTCCTGCGACCGTATGCTCCAGCCACGACAGTCGCGAGCGTGGAGAGCGACACCACGGTGCCACAGACCGACGCCGATGATTCGTTTGATGAAGACGACGTCAATGATTTGCTCAAATGGACAGACACATTGCTGTCACCGGCGGCGTTCTTTGATGATCAAGGTGGCGGTGATCCCGACCTGGACGGCCCAGGAATCGAATAGCAGCGAGATTTTATTTGTCCGTCCCAACGTTTTGAACATTTCAGAGAATCACGTGTCGTGCAGGAGAACATGATGACATTTTATTCATTCCGGGTCGGTATTGGTTCATGCAGCGTGCAGCCAACCCAGCAACGCGACGCCCACATTCCAACAGTGGCTCATAGTGTTCTGATACACACACACCAAACTGGCAGCCTACCTATGCGCGCTTCTCCCAACTGCACGCTCTCGTGGGTTGTATCGATTTTGCAGTCTCTTGCTGGCGGCAGACGAGCAACGCTCATTCCACCGTGGTCTTTTCACACGCACAGGCCAATCCACACATGCGCAATTTGCTTGGGGTGATGACCTCTCGAGCTTCACCACCCCGTGATGCTCAACACCGGCAACGGAAGGTCGCCAATGGCTCGTGTGCCTTTATCATGCCGAGCGTGGAGCTTTGGTCGGCCGCGGGCTGCTGCCAAACCCTTGCGCCTCCGTCATTTCACGCTTGCCGCCTGTGACCTTCCGCTCCGGCGTTGGCTTCGCAGCGAGCAGACGCAGCAAGCAGTGTGCAGGCTCCATCGAGATCACTGCCACACCGCATCAAACAATGTCAGCTTCAGCGTCAGTGTCTTCGATTATAAACCTCATGAGGCAGTGCAGTTGGAAGCAACTACCTTGCTGCAGCGGCGGCATCGTGTCGTGCGTCGCGTGGTACGTCTCTGGAGGTCTTATCTATCGTGTCATCCATCATTCATCATCATCATCACCATCAATCATTCATCCATCAACTGCTGCTGGGTCCATCAAGCCTGTCCTTACCAGTGGCGCATGGGAATGTGGCGGCACTTTGGCGAAAGTGCTGGCGTTTCGAGACGGCCACGCGCCCACGAGCACAGGAGGCGGTGGAGCATGCGCATGGAGCATGGCTTCTTTCGTCGGACTGTTGTGTGGCGTGCCCACGCCGGTATCCCATCGCGCAACGCCCTGATAGACGTTCATGACCACGATGGTGATGAGGAGGATCGATGCAGCAACAGCAGCGCCTCGGTCGGGCGTTGAGGTTTCCGCGGTCGCGAATTATGAAAAGAAAATGACACTCTGCCCAGAATAGTGGACCCTCGTGCTACCTTCGTGCAACATTCACGCTCACATTATCCCAATCGATCAATACACGCACACGATGGCGGTGCCCAAGACGGTGCTGGTGGCGCAGTTGGCGCTGCCGCTGCTGAGTGCAATTCGCTTGCCCAAGATGATGTACGTGGTCTACTACAACGAAAGATGTCTCGTCAAGCTTTGCTCAAAGTGTGGGTTGCTGCGTGGCGGTGGTTAGCGCGGGATCGTCGCTTGAAGAGCGCGTCGACGAGGCGCTGGTCGTGACGGTCGTGGCCACGCTCGCCGTGATGGTGGTCACCAATCTCTCCTGGCTGCACAAGACATCGACGATCACGGTGCGTGCTTTGTTCTGCTGCGTGTTGGTTATGTGCTCGTGTGAGTGAGTCGCCTCTGTGTTGGCGCCATGGGACAGCGTTTGCTGAGTGATGCCACGCTCGGGTTGCTCGTCGGCATTGCGCTCTTCCACGTCGTCACCATCCTCTTTGGCGCGCCTGTGTATCAGTACGTCTGCGTCTCTTTCTGTTGGTGGCTTGGGATGGCGTCGGGTTAATGTCTCGTGATGTGGCGCAGCCTCGTGTGGCGCACCTTCCTCCTGGCTACGCTGCTTGCGAGCATGACAACCGTGCCTGCGGCCATGGCGTTTGGCACTCAGCAGCCCCTCGAGTGGGTCGACATCGTCCTCACCTTCCGGTGTGGTAGTGGTCAAACCCTTTACTAGCTCCGTCTCCGTGCTAATAACTGACTTGGATCTCGCGTGGCTGCAGTCGTGGGTCGTCACAAGAGACGTATGTGGCGTGCACCACCATTGGAGCAGCATTGGGCGCGTATGCGGGTGCTCTGCCCATCCCACTCGATTGGGATCGTCCGTGGCAGGTACGGTGTGCTCCTGCTTGCCAGTTCAATCCCAGCCCCATCCGTATTTTGCTCACAGTTGTGTCCCTCAACTTTGGCAGCAATGGCCATTGACGTGCGTCTACGGTTGCATTGGTGGGCATTCTTTTGGTCTCTTGCTCGGTGCAATCTTGATCGCAACGTCTCAGCGTCGTCTAGATGGCCGCAAGGAAGATTAAGTACGCTCTCGAGAATGCCCAAGATTTCGTGAGAACGCCTCATGACAGTACAGCGACGTACTTGTTCAACTCGCATGGATCTGGCATCGTTACGCGCCGGCACCGAGTCCAGCTGGGTCTATTCAGGATGCTTACTCTTCGTGCTTCTATCACAAGTGGCCTCGCGAGAAATCCAACGACGACTTCATCAGATACGATCTCATTGAGGCTGGGATTTGTCTAGGCCCGATGACTGGAAAAACAAGCTGCACATATGTCTCACTACATGACCTGCGTCTAGTGTGCTCTCAGAAGCGGAGTTGATTGGAGCGTTCAATGCAGCGATCATGCCAGCGGATGCTCGGCGCTCTGCAAGAGACTGGAATCACATGCGCGCCGGTGCATGTACACGTGCTGCAGGTGTACGTGAGGCACTAGACATGCTGGAGCGATTTGGATCGTGCCATTGCTGTTTGCTTTCAGCGGCCATACAACCACCGACGCACCCCGCAGCAGCACACGTGGGAACACCGCGGTACACAGCAGCAGCCCCAGATCCTTGGTGCGCACGAGAAATCGATCTTTGATGATTGTGAAGCCGCATGCAGTGATCATCGACGAAGTGACATGGGGCATGCGATGGATCCATATACGGCGCACGCCGACATCGCGCACAACGTCACTCACAGACTGCTCGTCCAGGCAAATGAGTTCGAACGACGTGAGCCGCTCACGCGGAGACGGCATCACTGAGTTTCGAGAACCCCGTTGCGACCGCTGATGAACGAACTCGCCAATGGTCGGCAACAGCGCGAGCAAAACGACAAAACACAGGTAGTTGGTCTTGCCGTAAGCACACGCGTCAAACCCAGGCGCACAGCCCACTGGCGACGTCAAAAGGCCATTCTCCGTCGTGTACGCGCTGTAGTGACGATGAGCAATGGCAAGCTCGACGAAGAACACGGGCAGCGGAAGAGCAATGGCGATCCAGCATCCAACAGACGAAATAGATGACCCATGCATCATCCGAACTAGCGACAGCGCCATGAGCGAGCTCATCAGCGACACACTCGACGCAGTGTAGACGAGCAACACCCACGCGCGCCAATCTCGATGCTCCCACGAGTAGATCGCGCGGATGATGTCGAGCTCGAAAAACGCCGACAACATAATCTGGAGCACAAAGAACGGGAAGATGCCGAGTCGCGAAACGTCGAACATCGCATGGTGGGCGCGATAGAGCTTGCACTGGTACTTGATCCGCCACAACACGAAGCCAACAGCTATGAGCTCGACACGCGTGACCATGGCGAGCGTCGGTATGGCAACGGTGTACGAGATCTTGCCCCAACCGAACCACCCGATGGAGCCCTGTCGAAGGTACAAGCAGTCGTCGATCGGCCACACGACGTTCGTCGACGTTCGCAGACCGATGGCCTCGTGATTGATGAACGGACACATGATCAGGTTGGTACCATCGTCAGTGCGCAGCACTTCGAGTGCACGCAGTGACGGTGGGTTTCCAGATGCATCGTCGAAGAGCGTTTCCATGGCTTCGTTCTGGATCAACAAGCACGCTTCGTTGTTTAGTTCGGCCTTGGCGAAGCAGTCGACGCTCGTCATCACGCCGTGCAGTTTCGTGTAAACCGTGCGTGCTGAGGAGCCGCGACCTGCCTGCGCCAGTTGACGTGTCGTGCAATAGTTGCGCTCAATACTGCCAGCGTTGTACCAACCGCGCCGTGTGTTTTGAAAACCTTGGAGCACACTGAGCACCGGTGTTTTGTGGTGGTTGCGAAAGTCGGCAATGGTGGCGATGTTGATTTTCTGGATGATGACGGCGTCGAAGTTGATGGCCCACGTGGGCAACTGCGTTGGGTCGAAGCGATCACAGAAGGCATAGAATGATCCAGCATCTTGACCCATGAGCGAGATGCAGGCGCTGGTGTTAGTGACGGCTGTTGTTGGCACAGACAGGAACCAGTTCACCAGCGGGGCCACGCTATTCGTGATGTTGGAGGCCATAAAGTCATATACGAGCGACTCGTTCAAGGGGCCGGTATAGTCGCTTCCAAACAACCACTCCTTGTCGCTGGCGTAATGGTCGATGAACTCCATGCCAACCGCGTTGTCAAACACGTGATAGTAGAAGAAGTTGAAGGTAGTCGTGAAGCACGTGGCCGCCAACACCAGCAATGACGCCGCCCAATTCGCTGGCGTTCTGGTTTTCTCTGTAAAATCCCGGTAGTTGACGACGCGGGAGCTCGCAATCAGGTCAAAGCGGGGTTTTGGCTGGCTTTGCAGACTTCGGTCTCTTGGTTCATGCATCTTGCTCCTCTTTGTGGACACGGCGACACTCGACGTGCGAGCACGTCGTCATGACTCTGCAGGGGCCAGCAAAGGCTCTCACTGAATGGTTGGCGACCAAACGAGGCAAGTGATAGCTAAAGATGGTCACTATTTGAATTGCGCATGAAAGAAATAGCTCATTTGCCTAAGTTGCGCCCACCCGCCCACCCGCTGCTAGCAGTTGCGATCTTGGTGAGGGCACATCCGTCAACGAACACAGGATCTATACCTTTGTGCTGAAGACGGGTGACGTGCTCAAGCGACATATCGCGACAGTGCGCACGGAACAAGACGAAGCCAAGGAGTGAGGCCGATCAGCATTTGAATTCTTGTTGTTCGGTGCTGTGATAGTCGCGTCGCAAGTGCTGGCAGTGGATGGATCCTCATTGGTTGCTTCATCGTGCACACCAACGTCTGGGACTGCAGCTATGGACTGCTTTGTTCCTAATCACGCGAGTGCGTGATGCGTAGGTCATCGTGTGGCCAATAATATCGGTAGCAAGTAAACCAATAGCGATGGCATCACCGAGGTGGCTTGTGCACGCCGCGTGCTGCACGCACAACTTCAGTGTGCGTGTGCTTTTGATTCCAGTCTCTTGCAGAGCACCGAGTAGCTGCTGGCATGATCGTCTACCACGAATGCTCCAAGCACATATTGCGCCGTCCTCAAGGTCACGAACGTGGGTCATTGCAGCCGCAATCGATGAACAGGCACTAAATCTTTTGACCTCAAGGGAGATGATCAATGCTATCGAAGTGATTGTGGCATAAAGGTACTATATGCTGAGTATGTTGGCGAACGGAGACGACATGATCTGGCACGTTTCATCACGCCAGCATGCTCGATGTGCGAGTGAACTGCGCCGCAGCCGGGGATCCAAGCAGTCCTGTTGCCTTGAACGACGCACTCTTGAAATACGCAGCTAGCTTGGACTTGGCGATATCACTTGAATTCTGGAACAGCAGGTCGAGAATCTGTCGGGTTTGCGTGTGATCGGCAAATGACAGGTAGTCAAGGACGTACGCGAGCGCGCTTTCCTTGAGTCCAGCGCGCACCGAACGAAGGCACTCAGTATAGTCAGGCATGACGAGTTCGATGCAGGTAGGGTCACGACGAAGCACAAGCAGCAGCACTTGACATAGCTGATTCATGAGCGACTTTGTCATGATGCCTTCGGCGAGTAGAAGTTTCGACAGAGGTGTGCAGCAAGCCCGCAGCAATGGAATGGTCGCTGTGGGCGATTGTGACTCGGACACCAATGCATTGATTGTCTGGATGACCCGACCAATATCTTCGGCACTTTCGATACCTGAACCATTTCTTGAGAACTCTTCCAGTATTTGGCGCGCACCACCTTGGACTGTTTGCTTTGTCCGAAGCTGTTCGATGGTTGCCAACGCTGCTTTCGCTTTGGCACAACTTCCACCTTCGAAGACTTGAAGAGATTTCATCGCAGCAATCTCGGCACATCCAGCAAACAAAGTGGTGATGCTGTCTAAAGTGGCCGCATGCTGCTCTGCAAAGATTTCTTCCCATGCAGCGTCAAAATCTCCATCCAAGGCATCGTACAAAATATCGAAGATACGAGAAACCAGTTGCTGGAACTCGGCCGCCTGATGTTGCGCAATAACATCGAGAATCGCAAACAAGAAATCGCAACATGAGCGAAAGGCGTCGTGCATGTGTTCACGTAGTTGTGGTCGCAAAATGTCCATCGCACTGAGAATCTGTCACCCAGAATTGTCACGTCAGTGAGGTAATTTGAGCAAGACAACGCACATAAGACACTTACATTCTGCAGAAGCATCGGGTGCAAGTAGATATGGGTGAGTGAAATCGAGCCAACCATTCCACTCAGTTGGCTTGGAAGGCACGATAACACCACCAACGGTTCACGAACCGCCACCTCACGGAAACGATCCAGAGCATCCTTGTTGGTTTCTGCCGAGCTCGTGTTCAGCAAGTTTTGAACGATTGCAAGAATTCGTGGGTCAGCGTCAATTCTGCTCTCGTCCTCGTCGAGTTGAACCAATGTCTTCCAGTCTGGTTGAAGGGCATCCAGATATGGGCCAACAGCTCCTGGATTGTGAAAGTACAGTGCCTGCCAGGAATAGAATTGCCTCAGTCATCACCCATTCCGAACGCGGACACAACAAATACGCCGACAACTTACACGCATGAGAGCGCACCGCACTTGCCGTTGCCTCGTGAGCACACCGGGAAGTCGCGAGAAGGCGACAGACCCTCCGATCACTGCTGCAAGCGCTACAACTGTCTTTTCGCTCGGACCATCAATCAGCATACACAACAAGTGAACTCCATCGTCTTCAGCGTCATGCTTCGCAATATCTTTGGGCTTCGATACAGATGATCCATGAAGAGCTCGTAATGCAGCGTGCGATTGAACCAAGACCACAACATTGTGCATCGTGATTGAATCGAGCAGTAATTCCACCCCACGCGAGTGCCAGTACGAGATCGATTCACTGACAAATCCGACAACAAGCTGCAGCGCTTCGATTGCATCTGGAACACGTGAGACTTCCAGTTGCATCATCCCCATCGAAGCGTGCACTTGAGCAAGTTCTCGAAGAAATGCGATCGTCGCGGAGTACGAAAACGTTTTTCGAACCTGCGTGAGGGTTTGGTGGAGAAGATCCATGCACTCGCGTCTGTGCTCACTGCATGAGCATACAACCACGTGCTCAAGAACCTTGAACAACTTCAATGCAAGCTGAGATGCCGCGTTACTTGAATTGCACGACGCATGAAGGGAATGAAGTACGGCGACATGCAATGCCCACGTGTGAGAACTTTTTTCTGGTTCGCGGGTTGAATCCCTCACACACAAGGTGCTCAATGAATCAACCAAGTTGCACAGATAGTTGCTTCCGTAGTTAATGGACTTCGCCACCGGAGATCGCTTCACACAGCCATTCGACAGCAATGAACTTCCCGTGCCGTTCGCATCAACAAGATTGTGCTCCACAAAACGCTTCTTGAATGCATCTTCGTCACTACAAACTGGGTTCACTTTGGGGGCCTTTCGTTTCTGGGTGGCCGGAACAGGCACATCGTCCAAAGAGGCGAACAAGGAGTCATAATGGGATGCATCCATCACCACATCTGGATTCGACGCTGCACAGGCGATAAACTTCGGGATTTCCAATAAAGATTGTGCATCTTTCGTCTCTTCCATGATCACTGCGGGGGACGCTTTCTTTGTCAGCCAACGTTGAAGAGTTTCCAAGTCGTGCTTGCATGCAGGGTCGAGCTGAGTGACACACTGAGCGAGTGCTACAAGGTGGGATTGAAGAGCAAGAACGCTATAAGAAAGGTCCTCTGAGTGCATTGCTTGGAATTGAGCCCACGCATTTTCTTCTGATGCTTTGACGGCTTCGACAAGACTTGCCAACGCGGCCGCCAGACAGTGCCCATCCAGTCCGCTCATCCCCACCAACGCCCACAGTGTTGATATTGGCATCGATTGCACGGCAACTTGGACTAGATAGGGTAGTCTTGAGTTCAAGGCAATCTTCTGTAGGAGCGAGCCAGGGTACAACCGCGTGTCTTTCGTCGCTATCAGGCCTGTGCTTGCAATCATTGCGCCGCTTTCCTGTGGTCGCGGGAAAAAGCACTGGACAACATCACGCAGCAGTGATCCATGATGATCATTCTCGGCTTCGATCGCATGAGGAGATGTCATCAAATGTAATATCCCATGAATCACAGCGACAGGAAGTCGGATCTCACGAACGGCTTGACTTCGATCGGCAGCGTAGAAAACCTTGCAGTCGGGGAGACTGATGCGACTGAACAATGCCGGGTCGAACGTGAGCTGTTGATTGATCGCAGCCCAGCTTGCTTCCAACAAAATGTGGTAAATCTCTTCGTTCTTCAGCAAGAAATCTGCGATAAACTCGCGATTGGACAGCAATTTACCGAATGCTCTTGCCAATAGAAGGGTTTGCTCGATCAGCAGCGCCTCGCGGGCTGCCTTTGACGAAGAATCGAAACTGTTCGCTGCCATATCACAGCAACCTTTCCAGAAGCGGTACAAAGCCTTCAGGCACATTTGTAGGGAAGGGATTGACGACTCGCTTTCAAGAAGAGTCTCCAGCGCCGTGAAAACATTTTCGCGAATAGATCCGTAGCATGGAAGTTGTACCAATCGTGCAAGCCACTCGAAACTCATCTCTTCGTCCATCGCGCTTGTGTACTTTGTGTCTTCGCTCTTGATTTCGCCGAGCTCATTGGTTAACAGATGGAGAGCATGAGACCCAATCCGCCGAGTTTCAATGTCTTGGGCCACAAGGCAATCCAAAAAGTACAAAACGACATTGGAAGATGTCTGCGTGTCGTTCGAATCATTCAGATGTCCTCGAAGTTTTGCAAGCAGCTTCGGAATAATTTGAGAGAGTCCTGGATGTGCGTTTCCCTTGTCACCTCGCTGAGCAAGCATCAATAACTTGCACGAACAGCCGTAAGGTAAATACTGAACCGTGTCGAACTCTTCGCACACGATATCAGCAATCCACCACGCACTTTCAGGTGAATCTCCGCCGGTTAGAGCGTCACTGAACGTCACCATTTCCATCAAAAAATCCTTCATTCGGCTTTGACGTAGACGAACACCAAGCTTGAATTTTTTGTCGAGAACGCGCAAGTGCTCAAGAATGTCTACTGGAGGCTCGCGAGCAGTTCCGTTGACCTCAAAGACCATTAAATTGTCCTCCATCGGCGGGACACTTTGCTGGACATGTGTTTCGTACTCTTTGAGCTGGTTATTTCCTTCGAAGATGGTGGCAAAATTCTCGCGATGTTTCCCCAGCAACAGTGGATCGTTCGCTTGTATTGGAGGAAAGACGAATCGGCCAGTGATAACCATCTGCATCAAGCAACGTAGAGTCGGTACCTCTCGCCACAAAAAGTCACCGACAGTTGTAGGATTGAATCCAGCGAGAACCTAATGCACAGAAAAGAAGCTCAGCATCACCAGCAAAGTCAACAAAGTATACTGTATCGTACCAGGAGAATTGAGCACGATATCCAATAACGGCTTGCGTAGCAGAAATCAACATCCGACTTCTGTTCACTTTGCCACTGTTGATGAGCATAGAAAGCAGATTAGCTCGGCCATACGCGCAGCCAGTTACGTATATACTACATACCATCGTCAGCTGCAGGAGGGGATATACGAAATCAGCATCGCGGACTTCGATTCCAACAATACCACCATTTGAGGAAAACTGGGATAGTTGATCAGTATGCGTTCCCCATAGCATCTCGCGACTCACTTGCCCTTCAGCAGCACGGGACACCATCGTTTCGATAGTCCGCAAGGCTTCATGACGATCGATAGCAGTGCAGCCATGAAAAAGCTTCGTCAATGATCCCAGCGTGCTTGGATGAAGGGGAATGTTCTCTTTCGTGGAGATGAAACACGTGCGATCATGTTCGGTGGGCTGTACATCAGGCGGTATTTCCAAGAACAATAACTTTTTCACGATAGCTTCGCATAGCAATCGCTCAAACGAGGATGCTCCGCTCAACGAAAAGTGCTTCATAATCTCCACGCAGCACAGAATTGATTGACGTTGAACATGCGCCATCGCTTGCAACAACTCTTCTTTCGCCTTTGTTGCAATTTTGACGGTGGCCTTCGAAGATGACGCCTCCGCCTGCGGTGCAGCGGCATTCGGTGCAGATGAACCACCAAGCGGTGGCGTTCCGACTGTTGATGATTGAGACTTGAACTTGCTTCCTGTTGGCGGCGTCATTTTGTTGTCACGCCCACCAACCTTTGGTGTTCGCGCAGGTCCTGAAGGCTGATTTGACCGTCGAGGAATTGGTTGAGTACCGAGTTTGATGGCTGGATTGGCATTGTTAGAGCCGGCCTGACCCTGTCGTCCCGCGGTGTTAGACTGCTGAATCTGAAGGCTTTTGACAGCGGCACCTCGCATGAGCAAGACGAGCCAGACGATACCCGTAACCAAGCCCATGTAATCGAGCATTCGAGTGTCAGCATACTTCGTGAGCATATCCCAATGGTCTTGGTTCTCAAGCATCCCAACACATAACGACTTGATATCGACATTCTCGAACGTCAGCTGCTTGAGAATCTTGCGAACCATCGTCTTAAGTACAGGAGCAACGTCCGGGGCACTAGCAAGCTCTCTGAATACCCGAGCCAGCTCACGACTGGCGAGTGCTCCTTGGTGAGCAATAGGTGACGAGTAAAATGCTTCATCTGTCCCGCCGGTCACCGTGCTTGCTGTTGTCGCCGAACGAGCCGCACGGAAGATATGCTGAAGCATTTTCATGTTGTCCACATCTTTTCCCATGTTGTTCGGTCGTTCGCGGGCGATGTAAACGGAAAGAGCATGTCGCAAGTAAGCTTGATTGCTCTTGACGATCTGTGTGATTGTTTCCACCTTCAACTGGAACATGGTCGACTTCAGCTTCATCTTCAGCAAGATATCGACTGTGTCCATGTCAACTCCTTCCGCAGACGTGCAATGCTAATGACAAAAATATCAGTTCCTATCTTAAACGCAACGCTGGAGAGCTGGCACTTACCGCAATAACTTTGCCAAGCAGCTCCTTTGCAGGCCCTTTCACGGATGGATTTTGCAACCATGACTCCAAGTTCTCAGCAGCCATAATTCGGAGAGGTGAGAGCGCAATGAAGTCCATCAGCGTCAATATCATGTTCCTGGCGGCATTGCTACCGCCAGATCCACCGGAAATTCCAACTTTTTCTTTTTCGAGTTCGCCGAGTCGAGACCGCACATGATTGACAATTAAATCGTGCATTTCTTGAAACACCTGCGCTCCATGAAAGCGTTTCGCGACGAGGTTGGAGCGAGTGGTATCTTGGCCAATGTGTTCAAGCTTATCTGCCGCCTGGAGGATAGTCTTCACGTTGAGAACGAAGAGCTGACTGGATTCATGATCGACCCACGCACGCGAGTACAGTGAGTCGTCCAGGAATACTTTCACGCTATCAACTGGCCAATCCGACTTATTCTGGAGATGTATGAAGGTCAGGTGAGCGTTCATCACGGAACAAGGACCAATATCTCACCTTCATCAGCTTCACCAAAATGTTGGTGACAAGCACTGGGAGTGATACGGTAAATGGGTCCGACGGGGCGGCTGCTCCAGGCTTTTTTGAACCACCGTCAGCGGCAGATGCCTGATCGCGTTGATTCACGTAGTGCTTTGACCGCAGCAAGCGTAGTAAATATTTCAGCACTTGAGGCTGGTCGAACACCTGAGATAATCAAAACGTAGAAAAAGCGTCAGCCTGAAGAATCATCTCGTGGCGAGGCCGATAGTGTCGACAAACCTCGGGTCTCTCTTTCACGGCGCAGACAATTCCCACTGCAAGCAGACGCGGCGGCTTCCGATTCTCTTTGAGTAGACTGCTGCATACTGTCGTCAAGATCTGGTTTGACCATATTCAGTTGGTCAGCAATCACTTTGTAGGAACAACCGGTCGACAGCAAAATCGCATTACCTCAAGAAGCTGGGCTTCAGATTGGGCGCTACAGAGCTGCTCGCGGATTCCTTGGAACGGCAAATCCTCTCTCTTTCTCGTACGCGAGTTTTCATCGCCTGCTTCCGCTGGTGCTCTGTTCATCAACACATCAATTGAAAGTCCTTTGCGAGTTGGTTTGGCTGGGGATGATGACGGTGTCATCTGCACGCTCTGCTCGCTCTTCGCATCGTCATCCTCCAAGGCAGGCGGCGGTGGCACTTGCGCGTCGTCACTTGCTCCTTCCGCATCGCTTGCAGGTGGTTCTTTCTTGCCCTCAGATTGCTCGTCGCCGTCATCTTTAGCGCTATCATCTCCGTCCCCGGTCCCCGCCTCGTCTTCCTCCTCCTCTTCTTCTTCCTCAGTCGACAGCGCACGCTTGCGTGCTACGACGCTCTGGCGCTGAACTGCACGAGTCCGTGGCTTGACTGGAGTGCTGTTGCCTTTCCTCCGTCCCTTCACCGCGTCGCTCCCGCCGTCTTCTTCCTCGTCCTCCTCTTCCTCGTCGTCGTCGTCATCGTCGCCTTCTTCTTCCTCTTCTTCCTCCTCCTCCTCTTCTTCTTCTTCTTCCTCTTCCTCCTCGCCTTCCTCGTCGTCTTCTTCGTCGTCATCGTCATCCTCCGCCGTCGAACGCGTCTTCCGCTGCCGCCGCTCGCGTTTCGGTGGCGGCGCGTCCTGCTTCAGCCGCTTGCTGCGGCGGCGACCGCCTTCCTCGGTTTCTTCGGCCTCCTCTTCCTGCTCGGCTTCCTCGGCGGCCTCCTCCGCTGAGTCATCTTCGTCGTGGACGACGTTCTTGCGTCGCAGCACCCGCCGTTGGGCGCCTCTCGTCACGCGCCCGCGCTTCATCGTCGCTCTTGCACTTGGCGCCTTCAAGGATCTCCTTGCGGCCACCCGCCCAAATCGCGATAGTGACATGCGCCCACTATCGCGTTCAAACACAGTGGCAACAATTATTTATACGGGCGCACGGAACAGTTAATTCAGGGAATTTAACTAAAATCAGGGCGTTGCGTCTCAATACGATTTCTTGGCATGCAGCGCTGCGATTTTACTAAGCGCGAGATGGCGGCCTGCGAGGCCACGATGCAGCTTTTTGTTTGCACCAGCATTGCTTAGTGACGACATGACTGTCTCAACTGCCGCGTGTGGTGGTGGACTGACTGCACGACCGTCGTCGCTGGTCTCGTCCCGAATCAGCGGTTCCTTCGTCAGGGGTGTGAGCGCGACTAGCTTCTGCTTGATGTCGAGTGGGATCGACTCGCTGGATTCTGTCAACTGCACTTCCTTGCATTGCAAGCGTGGCGGCAGCGCTGGCACTGGTTGCGCTTCTGCGATCCACTTGCGGGTCGGAACAGTGTATGTGGCCTGGAGTTCGAGGTTCTTTTTCATCGAAGTCGTCGGTGAACGGCGCATGAAGGTGAGGAGCTGAGATGGTGGCAACGCCTTGCCCTCTCCACGGGCGTAGAACGTCTGGTCGGTGCTTGATCGTGGATTCCCGCCGGCGCTGTCAGACGAGAATTCGGACAGCCTTGTGAGCGTGTGGATGACGTTGATGTCTGACGGTGCGTTGGCGACTTCCTCGTAGTTGACTGTGCATACGTTCGAGAGGATCTCGAAACAAATACCGAGCAGCTCTGGTTCAGTGTTTTTTGAGTCGGCAATCTGCACGACGCACGTCAGGATCCCACCACGCAGAAGGTGCGGTAGATGGAAAGCGCACTTGGAAAGCAGCAACAGCGTAAACAGCAAGTCGCGTGAGGTGTGCTTGTCGACGTCGGGGAGCAGCAAGATGAGGACACAGGCTTTGACCAGCCCTGCTTCAATCAGAATATGCTGGTTCCGAGGAGCATTGATGAGCTTACGCAGCGCAGCCGCCACCAGGCGGTGGTGCATGGAACGAAAGTAGGACGAGCCAACAAACTCAAAGAATAGGTCGCACGCGCAATCTTCGAGCAGCCGCGTCGAGTTCACTTTCCCCAGAGCGATGTTACACGTGGTGAGGAAGCAGATTTCCTTCAGATCATCACGTTCGATGAAGATCTCGTAGAGAATGTGCACAGCGTGAAGGTTGACGAGCAGCGCGAGCACGTCGTCAGATGTGGTGCAGCTTGCGTTGTGAAGGATGAGACACGTCAGCTTGACATCCAAGTTGAGCGCACTGCTCGTCGGGGGGGCTCCGTCCGCGCAGGCGTCCTTTGCGCCGTGGTCTGGAACGCACGTGCGCAGCAGCTTAAGCACGTCGACGTTAACAAGGAAATGCAGGACAGACAGCTGACACGACAGGTTGTACAGGACCCACAGACAGAGCGACACGATTTCGGTGTTGCCTGGATGGCGCTGGAACACTTGGATAACGATTCGCACAATGTGGTCGACATTGAGTTCGCGGACGTCAATGGTCGAGCTACACGTGAGATCGTGCACCGTGAGCATGCAGTTGCGCACGAGCGTCGGCTCTTGCATGACGATGATTTGTTCCATCCACAAGAACACACCATTATTGAGACGCTCTCGAGAAATCACGGCGTCATTGGCGCTTGCAACGCGTAGGAGCACCATGGCAACAAGTTGCCGCAATGGCTCGTTGCTTGTCGGGTCCGCAAAGTACTTGCTCAGGTATCTCTCGAGATCCTCGTTCATGAAAACCGCGCAAATCTTCTCGTTGGCCACCATATTGGCGATGGCTTTGATGGTGACGGGGAAAGTAGCAGCGTCGCCATGCTGGAGCAGGTGAAGCATAGCGCGTGGTGCGCCAGCGTCCAGAAAGCGTGACAGCATGTGTGGCACAGCTGAGAGATTGCAGAGCGAGATGGCACAGGCATGCCGTGTGTCCTGCGAATCCAATGAGCTCAAGGAAGATAATGCCCAGATCACTCCATGCTCGATCAATGAACGCGTACATGTCTTGGCCACAAGGCAGTTGGCCAACGTCTTGATGCACAGCGTCTTGACAAGTTTACTGTCGGTCGCGACCATTGCCATGATGAGCACCGCGTCCACAGCGCCTTTCTCGATGAGCTTCGATTCCAGGCCAAGGAAAGATGAGATACGGCAGATCGCGAGCATACAGAGCTCCTTGAGCGCGAGATTGTTTGTGGTTGATAGGTTGCTGATGCGCGACATGTAGATGAGTTCCTCCATTCCGTCTTCGCGCAAAAGGAGCTCACAGCCTTCGTACGTTGCCGTGAGGCAGTAGTACACGAACGATGCATTCAGCAGGATAGTATCATCATCATCGTAGCGCCGAAGATTGCGGAGAAAGCGGAAGACACCACTATTGGTGCCGAGGATTGCCTGGTTTAAGCGGTGGTTGACTAAGTGTGCCAGCAGCGTGACAGCACTGCGGATGGTCACTTGATCCTGCGATGTGCTACCTCGGTGCCCGCTTCTCCGTTCAGTGTGCTGTTCACCAAGCGCAAGCGCCAAGTGCGCGACTTCTTCCCTACCATGTGGGAAGCTATCTCCACCATACTGCGCCAGCAGATACAGCGCGTTGACTGCGTGCACCTGGACGACCAAATACTTCTTGATGAGCTGGATCAACGCAGGTAGAAATCCGCGCTGAAGCATTTTGGGCTGAATGTTTGGGAATGTCGAGAGCCGGTAGACGATGGCAGCCACCAGCTTGGCGACGCTTTCGCTAGGAGGATCGATCGTGAGTTCAAGCATTCGCGTCATGAGCGTCTCGGAACGCGCAAGGAATGGCAGTGAGTCGTCTCCGCATGCGATGTTGTAAAGGGCGGTGACGGCGAAGAGGCAGTTGTGCAACTGGGTTGTGCGTGATAAGTGAAGAAGTTGTTCGATGACGTCAGCGACGTATGCAGTGGCTTCTTCTGGTGAGCTCGAGATGATACAGCAGAGCGCACACACTGCGTTGGCTTTGATGTCGTTGTTGTCGAGCTTACTCATTCGCAGCAGCACCGCGATTGCACCTTCCTCGACCAGCTCGTGATGCGTAAGAACGCTATCGCACAAGTTACGGAGCAGGCACGACGCGAGGTACACGTGATCGTTGGCTTGGCCGCTCTCCCACAGCTCAACGTGTCGCTCGGCTGCACGCACCATCTCAGCAGTCGGCACCCAGTGGCAAAGTTTGATGCGATGACCTTCGTCCACGGATAACAGCAGCAGCAGCAGCAACGTCGCTTCCTGGATGCTCTCAGACTCGGATTTGAGCATCGCCTCCGCAAGCTTACACAGCCCCTGCGACAAGATCTGCGCCCGGTTGGGCTTCATCAAACACAGGGAGACCAACGCTCGAAGCGCGTAAGTCTGGACGTTGTCAGGCACGTTCGTCACCTGGCTGATCAAGTAGCGATGGATGTTTTCACTGAGCAGTTGAAAGTGGAAGTGTGGGACCAGCGACGCGTTGTAGAGTGCCTTGATCAGGTAGCACGAAGCTGCGCTTGACGTTGGCACTGACGTGGCTCGTGTGGAAGAAATGAGGAGCTGCGCAAACGGCTCGACGTATTGCCGTACATGCACGACGTCGGACGAGATGTTGAACACGGCCAAGGCACAGATGCGTTTGGTTTCCCCACTTGACGACGTGATCAGCCGTGCGAGTGAGCGATCAATGCCGTCGTGCATGAGCGCTTCTACCAGCCCGGTCTCCTCTGACAGGTGACAGGCAATGGCTGCAAGGTCCTGGCGGGACTTCGCCGCAGGAATGCGTGATAACAGCTTCATGCTTGCCACAGCACCAGCAACGACCATGATCTTGCGCGCTGACGGCATCCGAGACAACAGATAAAGCGCGCGACAGCAATGGCTCTGGGTGGCCAGGTCGGAAACATTACAGAGCGCCAGGATGGACCCAATGATGCCGCTGTCAATCAGTTTCTTCATGTTCTGCTCCATTTTATCAGGCTCATCGCTGTTATTGCTTTGCGCTCGTGCCTGGATCATGTCTTCGAAGGTCTTGGCACAGCGTCGCTTGCGCTGGATGAACGACGCCTCCTCCAGCTTGGCAGCAGCCTCGTCCTTGGCAGTCCTGGACTTGCGTTGCTTGCTCGTGGGCGTCGACTTGTCACCACCAGACGCTGCTGCCGCTACTGCCATGGCCGCAGATGCACCGGCGTCACCAACGACGGCCGCTGGAGGCTGTCTGGCCTCCCCATCGTCGCCATTGCCGTCATCAGTCTGCACAATCAAAAACGCCGGATGGTTGCGATGCGCTTTCCGCCGCTGTGGCAACGATGACGTGGGTGCCGCGGACGCAGACGCTGGGCGTTGGCCATGTTGATTGTAGTAGCGCGAGGTGTACACGAGGCCGTTGACCGTGGTTTTGGTGAAGTCGCTGCCACTGCGTCGCAACGCTTCATGGACTCGACTGCGGACATGGGCGGCAGTCGAAGGACGTTGGACCAGCGGTGGCTTCTCCACCTGCGCTTGCGCTTCAATGGCGAGCGCCAAGCGCGACAGCGACGACTTGCGCTGCTGGAGCTGCGACGGTGGTGGACCCGCGGTGATCGTTGAGCCCACCAGCTCGCCAGCTGCAGCGGCCGCGGCTGCGTCTGCGTCCATCTTCAACAGTGTCTTCATGCGCGCCACCGACCGCCGCCGCGAGCTGGCGCGGTCCATGGCGGTGGCCTTCACGGGCGTCGTGGCAGCGCCACCGGCTGCCACAGGCGTCACGGCAGCTGGCGGCGCCGAGGCATTGTTGCTCATGGTCCAAGTGCCTGCCAACGTGTCGACTGCTCTACCGCGCCAACGACTGGGCCATCAAGGAGCCATGAAGCTGTGGCTGCACGTCGTCTTCCTGGCCTCAATCAATCAAAAGGTGATGGCTGCCATGGTCATCACCACGCGCCATGGCTTGTGACCGGCCATGGCACTCGGGCGCCTATTCTCACTGCTGATAAAAATAACGATGCTGTGTCTCATCATCAGCCAATCAGCGCGGCTGCAGGCACGTCGTTCCCACCAATCAGCGGCCTGCACTCCAGTGAAAAGATATAAAATAAATAGTATTTAGTACTATCCCCCCCCGCCACACTGAACTGCGTCGTGGGGTTGTCAGCAATCGCTGACAGGCGCGCGCGGCTGATGTGGATTTGTCACGGGCTGAGAACATGGAAGACAAGGGCGTTTGCGTGGCCTCCACCGCACACACCAACGCGCCAGCCTGCCGACCAAGGGGCTGTGCGTGCGGGCCTCGGTGAACGTGCCGCCCCTCCAGGCACACGCAGCTGATCACGCTCACCCAGTTACAAATCCCTTCCCCCCCCGCCTTTGCGTTCGCGCAACCTTCGTGCGACCGCGCCGTCCACCAGAACCGGCTCCCACTGTTCTTTGCGTGCGGCAGTGAGCAAACGGCTTCTCACAACCAGCGCCGGCGACGACGACACCGACACCGACGCTCTCGCTCGCTCGCTCGCTCGCACGCGGACGCGTCGACCACAGCGAAAGCGTCGCGTACGACTGAGAGTCAGCGGCAGGCACTCCGAGAGAGAGAGAGAGAGAGAGAGCGACGTCGGCGTGGGAGAACCCGAGGCGTCCATCCGTTGCGGCGGCTTCAAGGGATCTCGATCGATCGATCGATCGCGCGGGCAGGCAAACGAGGCAGCGACCGCCGCGGGCTGAAGAACTGCAAAGTCTGCATACTGTGCTGCAGCAGGCGGGCTGGCTCGTTGCAACAGACGCCCACAGAGACACACGCGCTGGCTGGGACGGCCTGGGACGGCGATTATGGTGGCGAACGCGGGTGACGGGCTGCGAGCCTGGCAGGTGGTGGCGGTGATGCTGCAGGGGCTGACGGTGGCGATGGCCGCGGCGGATGCGACGTCCGAGCGCGAAGCAAGGCTGGGATATCGACGCCTGGCCACGGCGTCGGAAGGCTACAACTTTATGTTCTACTTTGTCATCGGCGCCATGATGCTGACGTGCTTGATCTATAACATCTTCTTCAAGCACAAGATGGAAGCGAGCTTCCTGCGACAGCATGCGCTGCCCGAGACGATGTTGCGACAGGACGTGATCGCCAGGTATTCATTCATCCATGCATTCATTTGGGCTCCGCCGGGATTGACAGAATTTGGTTGTTTGTTTCAGCGACCAAGAGATGAATCGATTGTGGGAATGCGAAGTGTGCTGCTTCAAGAGTTACGATGCGCAGCAGAACTGCATGCTCTGTGGAGCTGATCGATGTATGTGGTGCTTCTCGTGGATGCAAATAGTCTGGTGGACGCGCATGCCCTTACGCGTCTCCTTTGATTCCGCCTCGTGCAGCATTCAAGTTAATGGACAAGCGCGGTTACGATGATACCAGTGATTCTGGTGTGACTTCCACGACAGCATCTTCAAGCTCCAAGTACATGCTTTACGTGGACGCGACTCCCAAGTCGACGACAGCATCCACTGTGTCGTCGGCGTCTTCGACGTCGTCGAAAATCAACCGCGAATTCTTCAAGCGCAGGCTGAGTGCATTGACGCTGCGTCAGCAATCTGCTCGTCGGCGTCACGAATGGTTCCGTCATCGTGACGACGAAGGCAACCTTGTGTGGAAGCGCAAGAAGAACTACCTCGACCGAAAAGCGCTGAAAAACCTTCGTAGCATGTCATCATCATCCTTGCGGGAGTCCGTATGCTCGACTGACAGCAGCAATTCTGTTGGTATTGTGTCCCGCATCGTGGTATCGCCGAAGAATCCTACTGGTCGTATCGAATTGGATGCCCCGGAAGGCTCGTCGGCTTTGCGTGGGTCGGAATCGTCTGGTCGCTTCACACAAGAGGAACTGGAACAAGTGAGTGAGCTCCCGTTCCAGCAAAAGCACGCGTGGTTTGTGCAGCACACCGCTGCCATGGAAGTTCCGTGGGAATATGGTCACTTGCTTTTGGAGATCGAACGAGATAACCTGCTCCACAATTCTTGCGAGCAATTGCTGTGGGCATCTCCTGAGCAGTTGCATCAGTCACTGCGCATCAAGTTTGCGAATGAGCCTGGCGTTGATGCTGGTGGCTTGGTGCGTGAGTGGTTCACATTGATGACCAAGGAGGTTTTTGACGATACGACCGGCCTGTTCTACACGAATGGCAACAACGATGGCCTGATGATCAACCCTGCGTCTGCTGAAGCAAGCGTGGACCATCTGATGGTATGTAGTTGATTTCATTGCTGACAACAGTCGAGTTCTCACGTCATTGGCGTTGGTATGCAGTACTATCAAGCGATTGGGCGATTCATTGGACGTGGCTTGTTCGAAGGCACTCTGATTGATTGCCATCTTGCACTTCCGATTTGCAAGCATATCCTGGGCATTCCGATGACCTTTTCGGATTTGGAATTTGTTGACAACGACCTGTACAAGAACCTGAAGTGGCTGAAGGAAAACAATGGTGTTGAGTCACTGGCGCTTGACTTCACGTGAGTTCTGCTGTAGTGTCTGAATGTGTCCAATCATAATCTGACGTGTGTGTGCTGCAGCGCCAATGTTGATCAATTTTCGGACAAAACGAAAATTGTGGAACTCATTCCAGATGGAGCCAATATCGCAGTGACTGATGAGAACAAGAAGGAATACATCGATTTGCGGTTCAAGTGGATCATGGCGACGAGCATCTCACAGCAGCTGGCGTCTCTTGTCCAAGGCATCTTCGCAGTTATCCCGAAGGAGTTGCTGTCAGTCTTCGACCACCAGGAGCTGGAATTGCTGATATGCGGTATCCCGGAGATCGACTTGGTCGATTGGAAGAATCACACTATTTATGTGGGAGAGCGCGACGACAAGGTCATCAATTGGTTCTGGAAGATTGTGGAGGAGTTCTCCAACGAGCAGAAGGCGCGGTTATTGCAGTTCACTACGGGTTCTGCGCGCGTCCCAGTGCAAGGTTTCAAGGCACTGACCATGAACGATGGCCGCATCTGTCCATTCGCCATCCAATGCGTACACAAAGACGAGTGCCTCTATCCGCGAGCACACACATGCTTCAATCGGTACGTTTGCTCCCTTCTCATCTCCTGCACATATATATCCCTAGCCATGTTGACTAACGACATCAATGTTCTTGACCACAGAATTGATTTGCCGAGGTACGACTCGGAGAAGGACATGCGCATTGCGTTGTCGCTGGTGATCCAGATGGAAGTAACCGGATTCACCATTGAGTAAGATAGATTGATCTACGTGCAGTGTCCTCTTCGTTCCAAGTCGTATTTTGTGTTGCCTTGTGCCTCGGCGTTCAATCACATCCGTCACTCACTCGACGCAACATTGTCCATCGGCTCTCCTGCGTGTCGCTGGTGAGACATTGCGCTCCCTCTCAACCGTGAACTTGGAACGTCACTTCATTCTATTTTCTTTAAATTGGCAAAGATCCTCGCTGAACCCGAAGAACATTGCAGTCACGATCATCGGAAGCCCGATGGGTGCGAGCGCAGCGGTCGCAATAGAGCGCGCGCTCGGTGAAGGACGCGCACACACAGACACAGACAAGCAGCGAGCGACCCACGCCGCTGACACCACCGCTCATGGTGGACTTTGAGCTCATCGTGCTGCTGCAGTTTGTCGCTGTTGGGCTGTACTGCGTCTGGGGGATAGTCCGGCAATGCCGACTCAACCGCCGGATCAACGAGATGATGCTGCACACGCCACTGCTGCCCGAGTATGCGCACTGCACTGCGTTTGCATCACCGATCAATTTTGTGTGTCTCTGACTGATCACACTGCATTGCTCTGTGTGTTGCGTGCAGGTCGATCGACCATCGACTGGATGCAGCGACCAGGTAATTCCAGCATTCCGGAGGCGGTGTTGTTGGTCTCACCAGCAAGCTGACCGCGGATATCGCTCGCATCGATTACTGTGAACGATGAATAGCGAAGCAGCTGAAGGATTCAACGCCTGTCGAATGTGCGCGTTCGAGAACTTCAAGCGACTCGAGCATTGCATCGCGTGTGGGACGGAGATTGACCCTCAGGTTGTGCAGAAGACCCTCAAGAGCACACGTGGAAGACCCACGGCCGACACAGGCACTACTTATGACCGATTAACTGCTCAAGACAACCTGATGGACTTGTCCAGTTTGACGAATCGTCAGCGGCGTGCGAGGTAAGAGCATTCAGGATTGCATAGGGTTTCACCCGCTGATGTTGCTGCCGTGTGACACCCAGGAGACGACGTGAATGGAGGCGACAACTCGACGAAGAGAGCGGTCGTTTGATGTGGCGGCGATATGGTGGCTCGACAGATGAATCGGCAAAAGCGAGAGAAGTTCGGCCATTTCTGGTTCGATTCAACATCCCCAACAATTCAGATCACCAATCGCAAGTCGAGTCGACGCATGCTGACGAGGAGCCTGTGTCTGAGGAAGATTGCATCGAGATCATCGTTGATTTCGATCTGTGTGATGACACACCAGAAGGCAATGGAGAGACTGGGACGTCTGAAGACGAAGGATACCACCCGGCTCAGATCGCGACTGGGCTGCCACTGGCAGAAATGAAGGAGATAATTGATCTCTCCCATACTTTCGTTGACCCACAAGTCGAACCGATGTGTGAGTTTGCGCTCGAGAGTGGCGCATCACAACTTCATGGTGAGGGTGACAACCTCGAACGCCGAGGAGAGATTGTGGAGATGGCTTCGCACGACTTTCCTCGCAAATACGTGCACTTTGTCGTCACGACAGCAGGGCTGATGGTTCCAGCAGAACAAGAGCAAGCCAAGCTCAACATCTCGAGGAAATTTGTTTACGAGCATTCGATGGAGATGCTGGTGTGCATTCCTCAGAAAAACGCGGCGCGTACAGTGTTCCGCATCAACTTTAGTGGTGAGACGGGCATCGACGCCGGCGGGGTCCAACGCGAGTGGTTCATGCTGATCAATGACGTCGTTACTGCGAGAGACCTCGGCGTGCTGACGTGCGTGAACAAGACCGAGCAGTGCTACTACCTGAATCGTAATTCTAGCCGCGACATTGGCGATGACCATCTCGAACATTTCCACGGGTTGGGGCGACTGATCGGTCGTGCCTTGCTCGAAGGTCTTGTCCTCGGATTCCATATTAGCCTGCCTCTACTCAAGCTTATCCTCGGGCAGCCACTCACGCTGGAAGATTTGAAGTTTCACGACGCAGACGCCTATCAAGGCCTGGTCTGGTTGCTTGAACACGATGGCGCGGAAGACTTGTGTCTGACATTCACTGTGACTGAAGTGGATCGAGCTGGCAACGTGCGAAATGTGCCCTTAGTGCCGAATGGCGAGTGCATCGACGTTACTGACGCGAACAAGGTGCAGTTCGTCGAGCGGAAACTGCAATATTTGCTGGTAGACAGCGTGGCCCAGCAACTGTACGTGTTTTTGAAGGGTGTCTACGATGTCATTCCGCAGTCGTTGCTGATGCTGTTTGACTACGAAGAGCTAGACTTCTTGCTTTGTGGGGTTGACGAGATCGATGTCGACGACTGGGAAGCGCACTCGAGATTTATTGGTGATCTCCAAACCCACCCCGTCCGCAAGTGGTTCTGGGAGCTAGTTCGTGAGATGCCCAACGAATATCGTCGAAGACTTCTTCATTTCGCAACAGGCTCATCGCGGGTTCCTCTGGGTGGCTTTAAAGCACTGACTAGCTACGACGGACGGCTCAGCCCCTTTACGTTGAAAGGTTTAGAGACCAAGCACGGATACATTCGCAGTCACGCCTGCTTCAACCGTCTGGATCTACCGACCTATCGCAGCCAAAAAGAGTTGCGCAAGGTTTTGTATGCGATCTTGGAGACTGAAATGTACGGCTTCACAACGGAATAGCGCACCAACAATCTAATGCGAACGTTGTAGATTCGATTTCCAATCGTTTCGATCACAGACTCACCCGTCCCATGGGTGCTTGATGGTACCCATCTCATTGGCTTTGAAGTCTTCAGGCCAGCGCCAGTTCTTCTCCGTGAATCAGACTCGCGTGCTCGTCGCCGTTAACATGCACGAGATGAATTAGCTGCAGCAACACACGCTGAGGACCATTCACTCCCTTCGTGCCATCCACGTTTGTCTTCAATGGCCACACAACGATCGACGCGTCGCGTAACAGGATACGTGGCGACACCGTGGCCAGCAATAACATGATGACGTCTTTGGTTCGAACAAGGAACCGGTCCTTGATGTGCGTAAAACTTCAAGCAGAAACGACTTCGGCGCTGGTGTGATTCACGCTGTTGATGACAATTATGCTGTTGACAACGTCACGAACGATGGCAGTCGCGGGAAGATCGTCCAGGCAGACGCGCTCGAAGGATGTCAGGGTTTTCACATCTACTGGGGGATCGAGCATCGCAGCCACCGACATCGGACGCACTCCTTCAGGATGCAGTTGACTTCTCTTTGATTTCAAGCGCATGAAATCAGCGATCGCCGGCAGGAACGACATGAAGACAATGAGAAAGAGGTAGTTGAACTTTCCGTTTGCACACGTGTCAACTCCAGGTTCGCAGTCTACCGGTGTCTCGAGCAAGCCATTGTCCATTGTGTACGCTTTGTAATTGACGTGCGCGATTAGTACTTCGACCAATGTCACAGGCACAGGCAGCGAAACAGATAGCCAATAGCCAAGTCGACCAGTGGCATTGCCTGAAGTTGCTCGCACCAGCGATACTGCGACCAGCGCGCACGCCAGTGCGACCGTCGACTCGATATAAAGGAGCAGGATCCAGTCGTGGGCTTCGCGCCGTTTCCACGAGTAAATGGTGCGCATAATGTCTTGCTCAAAGTACGCAGACGCGAGGATTTGGGCAGCAAAGAACCAGAACATCCCGAGGCGAGACGCTTGGAATAGGGCATCGTGCGCGCGGTCGGGCTTGAGGCGGAAATGCACGAGCCAAACGACGCAAACGATGCCAATAAGCTGGATCTTGGCGACGAGCGCCAGTGTCGGAATTGTCACCGAGTATTCGAGCTACCCAGTGCCGAACCAGCCGATGGATCCTTGCCGCAGGTACAGACAGTTGTCAAGCGGCCACGTCGGACGAGCAATAGTTCGATGGCCGATATTTTGCGTACTCACGGCGGGGCAAAGAACAAGGTCGAGTCCTGACGTAGTGCGCAGGACGTCATTCGTTCTCACGACGGGATTATGGCCACTGCCGTCATCGAATAGCTCGACAATGGGCGAGCTTCGAATGAGGTGGCATGCTTCCGACTCTTTCTCGGACGCCAGCGAGCAATCCACGCTGCGCAAAACGCCGAACTTCTTGGTGAAGATTACGCGCTCCACGAGCGTGCTGGATGACTGAGCCAGCTCGCTGGTGGAGCAAACGCTTCGTTCCATCGTGTCTTGCTCATACCAGCCTTGTCGCCGATTGACGAACCCTTGCAGCACCGCCATAGTCGGGTGCTTGATGTTGTTGCGAAACTCGACGACCGTCGCGAGCTGCACGGTTTGCACCATGAGAGCGTCGAAATCAGTCGCCCACGATGGAAGTTGTGCTATATCCAAGCGATCACAGTACGCGTAGAATGAGCCAGGGTCTTGTCCTTCGAGAGCGATGCAATTGCTGTCATTGGTGACTGCACCAGAGGGCGGAGCCAGCAGGTCCAGCTTGAGCGGCAGCGTGCTCTCGCTGTCCTGCGATGAGATGAAGGAGTAGACCCGAGAGATGTTCAGCGGCCCTGTGTAGTCTTTGCCGAAGAGCCATTCTTTCTCCGTGCTGTTGATGTCGTTGTACTTAACCTGGACAACGTTATTGTACATAAAGTAGTAAAACATGTTGACTATCGTCGTAAAGAGGACCAGGGTGAGGAAGAGGAAGGACGTGCACCAGTTGAAGAGCGTCCAGCGCGGCAGCTCCAAGTGCTCGTAATCGAACGGAACGACCGCCGTCATCTTCGGTGAAGCGAACTTGCTGATCGTCGACATCGCGATGAGGAGGCTGGCTCTTGTTATTCGCGGATTGACAGGCTGCATCCTTGACCGCAACTCACCACATCCTCTATATCTGACGTAGACTTGTGGCTTGAAACCTAAAAACGGTCGTAGCTCGGCTCGGCTTGCGTCGCACGCCACAAAGTGACTGCTTGCCTGAATTACAGTGTGGGCTACACACGAAATCGCTCGATACATCTGATGCATTCAATGTGGTGCCTGCCTAGGCTCACGCTAACGGGTGGTCTTCGCTGGCAATCAGACTACCGCCCAGTCCTGGGGCGATTTCAATTTTGTTGATCGACTGAAGAAAAACTCGGCGTGCTGGGGCTGCACACAGGGCGCCATTGCGCCCACGTTGGAGCGGCCAGATCACGAGCGACATGTCGCGCAAGGTTGTGGCAGGAAGGAACCTCGCGAACAAGAGGTAAACTAGGTCTTTTGTGCGCACAAGGAAGCGTTGGCGGATAATGGTGAAGCCACAGGCTGAAATGACGGCGGCGGTGGTGTGCGCAACGTGGTTGATTTCGATCGTGAACTCTTCCAGACAATCAACCAAAATCTCACGCGCCTCAGTCTCGTCCAGACAGTTGCTTTCGAAGGACGTGTACATTTTACGGAGACTTCGAGGCTTGGCAAGCGACAATTGGACATGGATGGCGTTGGGTGACGTACGCACACGGCGCGTGCGTATCAAGTACGCTTCGATCAGCACCGGGAAGAAGGTTAGTAGCACGACGAGGTACAACCGGTTAAAGAAGCCGTTGCCACAAGTGTGGACGCCCACCGCACAATTGACTGGTTGCGCCAATAGACCATTTTCGATGGTGTAGGAGCTATAGAACTTTCTGGCGAGCAAGTACTCGATTGGCATGGCTGCGAACGGAACGATAATTGCGACCCAACAGCCAAGCGTGTTGATCGAGCTGTCGAATGCAATTCGAAGGAGCGACACCGCAACCATTGAACACGCGAGCGCCACGGTGGAGTAGATGTAGAGGTACAGGAGCCACGCCATGAAATGCTCATCAGACTTCCACGAATGAATGGTCCGCATGATGTCTTGTTCCCAGTACGCGGAAATGAGCATTTGCGCGGCAATGACTGGGAAGATCCCGAGACGTGAAGCCTGGATGAGCGCGTGATGCACGCAATAAATCGTGCACTGGTACTTGACAAGCCATAAAACAGCGACCAGAGAAAGAAGTTGGACCTTGGCAATTAGCGCTAACGTCGGAATCTCGACGGTGTACGCCATGTAACCTGCCCCGAACCACCCGAGGGCAGAGCCTCGGACGTACAAACAGTCGTCAATAGGCCACACTGGCAACGCTTTCGTGAGAGCACCGATGGTTTCCGTCGAGATGAATGGACATAAAATGAAATCCTTGCCCTTGGAATCGCGGAGTACTTCGTTTGGTCGCACCAACGGCATGCTGCCCGTCTTGTCGTCGAACAAGTAGACAGCAGGCAAGTTCATTGCGAGCTTGCATGCTTCACCACCCGTTTCGTTGCTAAGGGAGCAGTCGACGCTGCGCAACACGCCATGCAGTTTGGTATAAATGATGCGATCGGAATATGGATTGCTAGGCTGCGCCATTACACGAGTGGTGCAGTAAAACTGTGCGATTGTCTTCTGCTCATACCAGCCATTTCTCGTGTTCTTGAAGCCCTGCAACATTGCCAGCACAGGACGCTTAGCGTTCATGCGGAATTCGGCGGGCGTCGCCAGGTTGACCGTCTGAATGATGTGGGCATCAAAGTTGGTGGCCCAACCAGGTAATCTCGAGCGATCGAGGCCACCACAAAAGGCGTAGAACGACCCTGGGTCCTGACCAAGCCGAGCGACGCAGGGACTTGCAGGATCGATGGGACGTGAGGGAGGCGTTAGCAAGGCTTGCTTGAGCCGCAGCGCATCGTTGGTATCGTCAGACGCGATGAAGTTCTCGACGATTGTCGGGTCGAGAGGGCCCGTGGCGTCTTTGTTGAAGAGCCATTCCATTGCGGCCGCGTATGTATCGACGTACTGCACTTGAACTATATTGCCATGCCAAACCAAATAGTAAGAGCTGATGAAGGTCGTGCAGCAAATGAGCGCCAGGAACAGCAGCGATGCGATTTTGTTTCTGCGTGTGCTCTCGAGGTGCGAGAACGAGTTGTAGTTGATGCGCAGGACTGACAGTCTTTGTGTGAGGCTCGCTTTGGGCCCGCGCGTATGTTCAGGGGTGGTCGGTACAATCGCCTTGATCGCACCAGCCGAGCTCACCACCGACATCGTAAGGAGAGCTCTTGCTGGAGACTTCGCTCGGTCACTACTTCTGTCACCCTTGCGTGACTTCTCCTTGGTGATCGCTGACGGCCAAGTGAATTACTGATTCCCTCGTGCGCTCTCGGCGCAGACGAGGTCACCAGCAGCACCCGACAGCTGCGATCGTGTCTTCTCGATTCGACAAATGCTGAGTCTACGCAAGCTTATCTTTGATCATCCTCTCGCTCTGACGCGCGGATATGTTTACAGCGACAACGCCAGCAATCGAGCGCCTGGAAGATCGTGTGAAGCGATAAATTCGGCATCGTCATAAGCACAACGTCATAGCTGAGCCGCCTCTATTGTGGGGAAGGTCAGTACCTCGTGAGAGAGCACGCTTGATCCTGTACGCATTGAGTAGAGCTGCACGCATGCAGCACAGTCACCAGAGTAGACGTACGAGCTTGAAAGTGCACATATTCGTGCTCACAAACCGACGGAATCCTCTTCCCTGTGGCGAAAACTGTCACAGTTCAGCTTGTTTTGAGCCACCGCATGCCAATCCGTTCTCTCAAGTGCCGCTTTTTGACAGCGCGCACCAATGGGCGTGGCAAGGGATCGTGAAGCGGTGGGCATGGCTCAATCAACAGTGAGTCGCAGATCCAACAAATGGTGCTTAGCCATTGTGCGCGCTCGGCTCCCAACGTCATCATTCAAGCTATGCGATTGGGACAACGACGGAGGCACTATAGGCTTGCTACGCTCTTTGTAGTGACTCACAGGTTCCAACTGTGTCACGAACATCTGCATGGTTCCCAATCTCCCAGGCAGCATGAATTCTGTGGTTACCGCAGTATTCATGCACCACAGTGCGGTGAATTGCGTGATGGCTTTGTTTTTATCCCCAGCGCCTCCAGAGCCTGCCGGCTCATCCGCACACGTCCATCACAAGCGACCGCCACCGGCCATTCTCGAGCGGGAACGACCACCTCCGCGGACACCCACGACATCCGTGCATACTTCGCACCGGCGCCTTAACTCACTCATAGGCTAGTCACGTTACTGTAATCAGCGTACGTAATAGACCCACAACAACACAACAACCCACGTGATGGCTTTGTCGTCGACGTTCTTCGTGATTTTCCACCAATCATGCGCCTGCTGCTATCTAGAGACGTCCTAGTATCACTCTCCTAGGTCCCAGTTGGAGGTATCTTCAGAAGCGCACCCCTCGATGTGGTCCTTTTCTTGGAACACTGGGGCGGCGCATGCTGCCGTGTGTTGCCGTGTCGCCGGAGCAAATCCAGCAAGTGCAACGCTGAAAGCACGCGCACATGGCAAAGCAAGCAGAGGTAGGCCCGCATGTGGGGCTGACCAGGCACTCGCGTCCTGTCGAGTATCGAGCGTTCATCAAGGCCAGCAATACCTCGGCCAACTGGGCGGCGTCGCTGCTAGTACTGGCGGCTGTGTGCTTCACGACGACCGTAAATTTCTTCTACGATCACGTGTTCGACAACACCGTCGACATGCACTTCAACGATGCGTACGGCGCCAACAAAGAATGGCTCTTTGGAGGCGATTTCACCGGTGCCTTGAATGAGTCGCTCGTATACGACTTTATGGCCTCCAATGGCACAAAAAGCGTTGTCCCGTTGGTGAACTGGTTTCTGTCGAGCCCATCGGCAGCTGTCAGCAATAGCAGCACGTGCATCTCGCTCATGGGCCAAGACGCTGGCTCGTTCTATGCCTTTTGTGATCGCCTTGACCCAACACGGTTGCCCGCATGGGCCACCAACTTTGACGCCGTCCTGATCCAGAAAGTCAACATCGCCAGCATTGCCGACTTCCGTAAGAATCGCAAGACCCCTGTGCTTAGCGTGCTCCAGGGTTTCCAGAACACACGGCTCGGTTGGTACGAGGCATCAAGTGTCGAGCGGAATTATTGCACGACACGTCGACTGGCCCAAGCTACGCGAGGATACACAACGCGGAAGATCTACACGAAGGTGCACGGCGTCATGACCAGCGTGGACTGCTCGGCCAAGTCGGAGGAAGACAACGAAGCGTGCCTGTTGATCCAGAACGAACCGGACGAGGTGCTGTTTGATGACACATCAGGGTACCCACCGTCGCTGCGCGCATTTGAGGTGCTGCGCACCGACGATGGCACTAACTTGATTATGTGCCCCTTCACTAACCGGGAAGCCATCGGCCTTCGCACACTGGCGATGGCAACTTGGCTAGTGGATTACTGTTTGTACCTCCGGCACGGTTCCATTGGGTGGTTTGGCATGGGCAAAATCACATACACAGTGGCTATCCCGACGCTCGCGCTCCTCGCGCGTGTAGAGCTAATTGCCGTCGGCTTTGTGGTTTGGCGGATCAAGTACCGGTGCAAAATGTATCGAGTACACCACGCGCTGTTCCAAGCCTCGCGACTCGGTCTCTTCCCGTTCTTCGTGCTTCAGATCATGACATCGGCGTTCCTTGAACAAGACATTATGCGCACAATCTACTCGTGGGAGCGTCGGGGCTGGCGAGATTGGGGATTGTTCATCTATGCTGCGTCGAGTGTGTCTTTGACGTGCGCGCTCGTCGCGCTGTCGCTCGTCCGGATCGTGTACGGAGCGTCTATATCGACTTTTGGATGCTGGAGCGCTATCACCCTGCCACTACCAGTCTTTCTGCTTGAGATTGCCATTGCCGATCGCCACTACAGTGCATACACGATGGAAAATGGCCTCTTGACCTCTCCAATCGATTGTGATCCCGGATTTGATGCTTGCGCCCACGGCAAGACCAACTACCTGTGCTTCGTCGTCTTACTTGCCATGTTGCCTACAATAGGCGAGTATTTCCATCGTCGACAGCTGCAGAGGCGATGCCGTCCTCTCCACACGGTCTTACCATCTTTTCGTGCAGACAACAACACGGAATTACCATGGCTAACGTCATTCGAGATCGTCTGCTTGGACGAGGAATCTGTGAGCGAAGTGGTCCGAGATGTCGGTGTGTGGCACACATGGATTCATCGCACACCCCATGTCACCGCGCCGGTGGTGTCGGCATGCGGCTTCACGATCATCAAAGACCGCTTTCTCGTGCGCACCAAGGATTTGGGGCTGCTGCTCTGCGCTGCGTTCTTCCCGCGCGTGCTCTTGCGAGATGCATCACTAGTCGTGTGGCCGCTTGTTGCAAACATCGACGGCACTATCCAAGTCGCTCCAGCCCGCCGAGTATTGCTTTCGCTGGTTCGCTTCGTGCACGTTCATCCTAGCTCATCCAACACCAGCCTCTTGCAAAGCGCTGAGCATCCGCTGGCTTAGTTCGCCGCCACCGTTGCCGTGGCCGCAGTTTTCAACAGAAAGCTGCTAGCTGCAGTAGCGCTATTCTGAGCACCACTGGAGCGACTCAATCGAGCAGGGAGGAAGCCACGCTCTTGCGTTATTTTGGCTCCCTCGCCAACTCTCGTTGTCGTTTGCGTCTTGATCGGCTCATTTCTCAACCAACCGGCCATCGGTGATGCGGGCGCAGTCAGTGCACCCACGAAGCGAAGTTGCCGCACATCCAGCTCAGGAATTCGAGAGAGACACAGCTTCAGCGAGGACTCGCAGTCGTCGAATCCACGTGGATTATCAAGCGTTCATCAAGGCAGGAAACACATGGACGAATTGGGTGGCGTCGATGAGTCTGCTCGCTCTGGTCGGCTGCAGCACCGTTGTCAATCTTTATTATGCGACTCAGCTCGACAACGTGGTCACCTTCACAGTTGCCGACGTATATGCTCCTGACAAAGAATGGCTCTTTGGCTCGAAGTTCACGGGTGTGCTCAACATCTCGCTTGTCTACAAGTTTATCGAGTCAGACAGCGTCGGCGATGTGACCAGACTCAAGTCAGCGTTCGTAGTGACACCGCCCGGACCAATCGAAGACAGTTCGCCGTGTGTGTCCCTACTGGGCCAGGATGCAGGCTCGTTCTACGCATTTTGCGATCATGTCGATCCAGCGCAGTTGCCAGAGTGGGCTCAAGCATTTGATGCACTGATTCTTCAAACAATGTACCTCGCGACCGTCGAGCAGTATCGACAACACCAGTCCAAACCCTTCCTCGGCATTGCACAAGGCTTTCGAAACAAGCGAACTGGGTGGTATCAGCAAGAATCGGTGAAGCGCTTGTACTGCACTACGAAGCAACTCGCCGAAGGATCCCAGCAGTACGCGGAGCGCGTCTTGTATACCAAAGCTCATGGCGTTTTGCGTAGTGTTGACTGTGCGTCGCTAGACGAAGCGATGAACGAAGCGTGTCGCGCGATCAACAATGAACCGCCGTTTGTGCTGTTCACAGACGGCACGAGCCTTCTGCGCGCGTACGACGTTGTTCGCCAATTGAATGGACGTGACTGGATTTTGAGCCCATTTTCTACAATCAAGCGAATCGGACAACGAACCGAAGTCGAATCTGTGTGGCCGATCGATGATTGCCTGTACGCGCGAAGTGACTCGATCGGCTGGTTCGGAGCTGGGTATGTGTCTTATCACTCGCAGATCCCGAAAGCAGCTCTGCTCGCCAAGGTGGAGCTCATTGGCATGCTCTTCATCATCTGGCTGATCAAGTTCCGCTGTGCGCTCTACCGCGCCCACCACGCATTGTTCCAGTTGTCTCGCCTTGGTCTCTTCCTATTCCTCGTGGCACCAATGCTCTACTCGGCGTACCAGGAACAAGATATCATGCGCACCATTTATTCATGGGAGCGTCACACGGCATCTGACTGGATCTTGTTCTGGTATATCCTGTCCACAATTTCACTTGCCGGTTGGTTGCTGGCATTTGCAATCATGCGAGCGCTCTTGGGCTCCTCCCGGTGTCAACTCGGGGTGTCACTGACAACGATGCTGCCAGTACTCATTGGTATCGTGGAAATGATGATTGCAGAGCACTTCTACCGGGTCTACACGTCGGAAAATGGGCTGTTGGTAATCTCTTTCTCGTTCGACTGCGAGCCGCACTACACTGGCTGCGCTTTTGGTCGATTCAACTACCTGTATCTCGTATTCCTGCTATCGTTCTTACCAATGATGGTCGAATACTGCAAGCGAAGATGGCGATCGGAACAATCACTGGCCGGTAGTATCGAACCAGTTATCAAGACCGACACCACGTTGCAGCTGACGTCGTTCGAGCGCGTTTGCTTGGATGAATGCACCGTCACATCTTTGGTCCACGACTGCGACAATCCATACGTGACGATCCAAGGAGTACGACACGTGACAGCCGCCACGATCTCGTTTGCGGCTTTACTGTCATTCAAAATCGCTTCCTAGTGCGAACCAAGGATTTGATGTTACTCTGGGCAACCGCAGTGCTGCCTCCCTGGGCCCTTCGCGATGCATCCGTCGTCGTGTGGCCGCTGGAAGCGCAACGAAGCAACGGCACCATTGGCGTCTTGCCCGCGCGCAAGCTCTACCTGCGATACCTCTACGCCATTTCCATCGGTGACAATCGGTTCAGCAGCCTTACTCGAAGCGAAGAGCAGCCTCTTTCATGACCGCGCGCGACTGGACTGTGCAGCAGTAGAACCAAATTTCCCGACAAGAAGCCTTCGATTCACTTTTGGAGCGCTGACCGCACTCGCCCTCCATTCTTGCCCCCCTCTCCCCTGAGTCATTTTGAGCGTGTCCCGAGGAGTCACAATCCATCACGACAAGACGACGGCACGATGAGCGGCAGCGCACCAGACATCACGCACATGCGCACGCTTAGCAGCGTTCACGGTTCGACTTCCAAGACGCCTTCGTTCAATGTCACCAGCCGAGTGGATAGCAGCATTACCTCGAGGTTTTTCAGCCGCAAGCCAAGCTGGCGCAATGCTGTGGACTATCGCGCGTTCGTCAAGGTAGGCAACACCTGGGTCAACTGGATAGCGTCGCTACTGTTGCTCGTGCCCGTTCTCTTCTCGACCACTGCAAATCTCTACTATCAACTCAAGTACCACAACGTGGTGGAAGTCATGTACCCAGACAAGTATGCCGCCGACAGCGAGTGGCTCTTCGGTCCACTCAATTCAGGAGTGCTCAACATTTCCCTCGTCTACACCTTCATCGAATCCGACAGCTTAATCGACATCACGCGTCTCAAGCAGGCTTTCTTCAACACACCACCAGGTCCATTCAACAACACTACTCCGTGTGTAATCCTTGTTGGCCAAGACGCTGGCTCCTTCTATGCCTTTTGCGACCAATTCGACCCGGTACAAGTACCAGAATGGGCGCGCAGCTTTGATGCATTGATTATTCAAACTATCTACCTCACCACGGTTGAGCAGTACAAGGAAAAACAGAGCTTCACACCTTACCTCGGCATCGCACAGGGTTTCCGCAACAACCGCACAGGCTGGTACCAACAAGACACATTAGAACGACTGTACTGCACAACCAAGCAACTGTCAAGCGCCAGCAATGACTATGCCGAGCGCGTATTGTTCACCAAGGCTCACGGCCTTTTGCGAAGTGTCGACTGTTCGTCGCCAGCAGAAGCAAACACCGAGGCGTGCATCTTCATCAGAGATGATGTGCCGTTTGTCTTGTTCGGAGATCATACAGGTATTCTGCGTACTTATGAGGTCGTTCGACAAGCGGATGGGAAAGACTTCATTCTCGGTCCGTTCTCCAGCAAAGAGAAGATCGGTCAGCGCACCGAGTCGAAGTCTGTGTGGCCAATTGATGACTGTTTGTATGTGCGCGGAGACTCTATAGGCTGGTTTGGTGCAGGGTATCTCTGGTACTATCCGCAAATTCCGACGATGGCATTGGTGGCCAAGCTGGAGCTCATCGGCATGTTGTTTGTGGTTTGGCTCGTCAAGTTCAGATGTGCGCTCTATCGAGCACACCACGCGCTGTTTCAGATGTCTCGACTGGGATTTTTCCAGCTTCTCGTTGCTCAAGTGCTTTTTTCGGCCTATCAGGAACAAGACATCATGCGCACCATCTACTCATGGCACCGCCGCTATGTTGCCGACTGGTTGCTGTTCTGGTACATTTTGTCAACAGTGGCGCTGGCGGGTGGTCTTTGTGCACTGGCAGTGCTTCGCTTGTCATTCGAATCATCTGTCTGCAAACTGGGAGCTTCGATCGCGATGATCCTGCCCATTCCGATTGCTTTGGTGGAACTGTGGATCGCAGAAATCAATTACAGCGCCCACTCACCGGAAAATGGTCTTCAGAATGCACCGTCGCTGGAGTGTCCACCTGGCTACGTCGGGTGTGCGTTCGGTAAGTTCAACTACCTCTACCTCGTCATTTTCATGGTATTTGTACCATCACTCGTCGAAATGCTGCGCCTGACGTTAAGGTCGCGCCCGGTTCTCACACTCAGCCTGCAGGCAACGCGCGTCCAGCCGACTACACTGGGCCCAGAGCCTCCGCAGCGGTTAACAACGTTCGAGCAAATTTGCTTGGACGGACTCTTGGTGACGCGGATTGTGAAAGACTACGATGATCCATATGTTGATGTCAAAGGAGTTCATCATGTCAATGCCGACATGATTGGCGCCTGCGGCTTCACCGTTATCCAGAACCGGTTTGTCGTTCGAACAAAAGACCTGACGCTGCTGCTGCTCGCCACAGTGGCATCCATGATCCCGTGGGGCATGAGTCGTGATGCGTCAATGGTGGTTTGGCCATTGAAGCTTCAATCCAACGGCACAATGTGTGTGACGACGGCTCGTCGCGTTTTTCTTCGCTATATTGACCGAGTATGTGTACACGAGAAACACCGCAGCGCCAGTCTCATTTGCAGTGACGAGTATCCATTGGCATGACAGAGGCTTGGACGTGGTGACCAAAACCGTGGTGACATCGCGACAGACACAAGCTGTGACGTGTCTGAAGTCATGCGTAGTGTGCGGTGTAGGCTTGTTTAAATGCACTATGATACAGTGTACACGCAAACGAGTGGCACAACATGACCGCGGGAGTAGAGCCCGTGATAGCTGTTGTAATCAATACATTCAGATTTAAGGGCTATTCAGAATCTCTCAATTTCTTTAATGCTACTACCGGCAACGTAGCACGTTGCGTATGAAAGCATCGTCATCTGACCGTCGAAAGCACCACGGCCTATTCCAGAACAATGAAGAACGCACCACCCCATTTGCAACACGCTCATAGCGCATCCTCGATCACTGTTACTGAAGGAGATCGTTAATGGTCACCAATAACGGGCGGCACCAAAGCGACCTTGCCTTTTGACTTGTTCTGTCATAACGTTAATACTACGTGCCCCCATCGCTAATATGTACAGAAATTTATCCGTGACATTTTGTATAAACCAACCCATGTTCTTACTTTATAGGGTGTCAATATACATTGTAGTTCAAAACCAAATGAGTTATTTTGAGCAGCGAGAGTGTTTTGAAATCTGGGCATCGTTGCTCTGTCGACTTGCGGCATACACGCCGAATCTTCAGCGCTATCACTGATCAGCAGACACATAGTAACCCCTCGGACGATGTGTACACTGTACACATCTGACCTGATATATGAAGTAGTGCCACACCAATTAAGGTCCGCTGCGAATTCGTGTCCGCAAGCGCCGCGAAATCGGTGATGGCGAGCGTCGACCAGGGTCAAGGTGAGTTTGGTGTCAGCGCCGGGGCACCAAAAGACTATCCGGTTGGATCGTAAATCGCACACCTCCCAGTCTCTCTGCTGGACACCATCGAACCTCCAAAATGCCGCTGCCCCACGATGAAGGCGACCTTGCCGAGTTGCTCGCATCGCGCCGTTGGACCCGTGCACAGAAAACTATGTTTTGCAGAAAATACCATGGCCAGCTGCTCTAACCCACTGCAGTGTATTATAGAGTCGTTACACAATCGTGGCATGCTGGCAGCTCCACCACCAGCAGCGATTTGCACTCGTGGCACGCTGCCAGCGCCATCACCACCACCAGCAGCGACCGCACTCCTGGCACGATGTGGAAGATGATGCCACCGTGGCAGCTGAACATGACGTTGAAGGCGAAGCAGTTGCGGACTAGGACACCGACGCCAATTACGTTCCCAGCGAAGAAAGCAGCGATCAAGAGCATGTGATTGGTGGTCAAGCGCGCGAGCAGCTGGTACATTTGGCGCATACATTGTGTTATGGATGGAGTGTTTGTACCCCATGCCATCGCACTCACGTCACCCGGGTCTTTCTCCCAAGTGGTTTTGCCTGGTGGGTCTCAGCTCCAAGTAGTGTGGACCACCCCACAGGAGGTGCGCTTAACGGCAGGTCCTAATCTAATCTCACTTCGTTTTCCCGCCACCAACTGCCCCCGTGTCAGCGTGAGGCTCCCCGAGCGCATCTGAGTGCGTGGTGATCACTTGATAATCACAGGCTATGAGCCCAACTACAGCATCCGGCCTCACGCTGCCGCGGTTCGACGGCACCGCGACAAGCTACCCGCAGTGGGCTGCACAGGTACAGCTGCTGCTGACGTCCCTGGGACTGCTCGGGTACGTCCTTGTCGAAGGGTATGACGACACCCAAACCGTCCGCTCGAGTCGCTGGTTGTGATGCAGCTGGCTCATACCGCGGCGATCACTCCCGCTGGGGACCGGCCCGCGAGCGATGACGACGGCGTTGCCATGTTAGCCGATGCTGCTGGGAGCAACTGGCCCGACTGTCGCTGCGACAGAAGCCACGGTGATTGGCGAAGGTGGAGCTGTCATGACGAAGACAGATCACGAGGCGAAGGTGACAAAGCGCAGAGCTGAGGTCCTCTTCGCCATGCGTGCGGCCATGCCCAACCAGCTGATGGTCCTGCTGGACTCCCACAAGGGCCCGTGCTCTGCGTGGCACAAGCTGCGGCAACAGTTCCAACTGGAAGCTTCAGCCAAGGCTCTCGAGAACCGCCATGCGCTGGAGAACCTGAAACTGGCTAAAGGCGACGACGTTGGCTTCGTCCTTGCCAAGTTTGACTTGCTGGTAGATCAACAAGCAAGGCTGACGGGTTCCGTCTTCAGCGATCAGTGGAAGTGCACCGATCTCCAGACCCGATTGCCACGTAGCCTCGCTGAGAGGGTGAGTGAGTGGACTGCCACTGAAACACTCACGTACGAGGCACTGAAGGCCCGGATCATCAACATGCGCCCCGTCATCCATGACGAGGAACAAGGAAAGCCCGTGACGGCACTGCCAGCTGTGGCACCATCGGGACCCTCGACAACAACGACTGGCGGGAAAGACAAAGAAGCGGATCACTCTAACCGTGGAAACGGAGGTGCGGGCGATGGCCCTGGTAATCGCCCTCCTGGATCTGCACGAAAGCCACGCAGGAAGTGTTTTCGGTGCCAGAGCGAGGAGCACACGGTCGCTGAGTGTCCAGCGCCACCTCCACCTCCAAGCGAGCGCCCACTGCCACGGATCGACAGTGCAACCCCAGCCTGCCAAGAAGAAGAAATAGCGTGATCATGATGATCCGCTGTTGAAAGAAGTGAGGCAGCTCCGTGAACGACTTCGCCACATCGAGCATCCAAGGTATGCACCGCCCAATCCACCACCACGAGGTCGATCAAGATATCGTTCGCCACCACCTGCACGAGGTTGAACGGACTACGAGCGCCGTCCTGAGCGAGGCCATGGTGGTTCAAGACGCGACTACGACCAAGAGCACTACCGGTTTCCGCCCCGTTACGATCGCTCACCACCACGCTACGGCCGCTCGCCTCCACGACACTACCGGTCTCCACCCCGCTACAATCGCTGACCATCAAGATACGGCAGACGCGACTATCACGACCGCTCAGCGCCAAGATCAGGCACAGCATCGGGCTGGTATCCTCGTGACAATCGACAGCGCTCTCAAAGCGGTGATTTTGATGAGCAAGAACGCCAGGGCTCGCGCGGGCAAGGTTAGCCACATACTGGCCTGGTTGCAATCCACCGAGAGAAGACGGCGGCGCGACAAATAAGCGGCTGCCTCCAGCACACTGGGATGCGCAAGGCGTGGATTTGACCCGTGGACTTCATGAAGTGATGGAATAAAACGGAAGTATCTTGGTACGACGACCATGCAATGAGGAACGCTATCGTGGATTGGATGGACATTTCCACGAGTGGACGGACGCTGACACTCGCCACTGGGATGCCAAAGACGCACAGCGAGTTGCGGCCAAGGTAGTGGACGACGCTGAGTCGGACACGAGTGTCGGCCCCGCCAGTGAAAGCAAAGACTGTGACAGGAAGCACCAGCACTGAGGAGAGCGGTATGGAAAGTGCACTGAGCACGCCATCCAAGCAGTCTGAAACTACGTTGGTCACTGTCGAGCTCCAAGGGCATGGTCGTATCACAGACTGGGTGGTCGATTCTGGTGCCACCGCACACAGGTGTGGAGCTCGAGAATGGTTCGCATCGATGCCTCCCGACAACGGCACGGTCACCAGCGCAGACGGGGCGCTAATGATCCAAGGCCGCGAGGATATCTTGCTCCCTGTCATTGCTGCTGATGGTATTCAAAGGGTGCTGAGCCCCCGGGATGTCCTGTACGTCCCGGCCATCAAGTTCAACTTGATCTCTGTGCTCAAGCTGAGAAAGCTCGACGGGATCTCAGTGCGATTTGCACGGGCACTCTGCACACTGGTGCATGCGTCTGAGAGGTTCCACGTCGATGTGCCTGTTACTACTGATGTGGACCTGTTCGTGCTTCGTGCAATGGCTGTCCGAACTCGACTGACGAGTTCGAACTTTGGTGTGGTGTGTTGGCACAGGAGGCTAGCCCACCAGGGACAGGCTACGCTCCGCGAACTGTCGCGGCAGCATCAACAGCTAAGTCACCTACGCCCTGCTAAAATCAACACGGTTGTATGCGATTCCTGTGCTTTGGCGAAGTCCACCTGTGCCCCACACCCATCAAAGGCGGCGCGACTGGCCCGCCGGCCATTCTAGTGGTCCACACCGACATGGGCGTGATGCCGGTCCAAGTGTGTCGGGTTACCGGTATTACCTTCCAATTGCGTGCACGCAGCGACCTGTACGGAGCCTGTGAACAACTGCGCAATGAAGTTCGAGCTCGTGTTGGCACACTGGTGCACACGGCAAACTTGCACAGCGAAGATATCGGCACCCTGCATGCTGATAATGCAGCCGAGTATCGGAGACTGGCAAACACACTGCGACAGAAGCACGGCACGGTTACCTACTTTGCGAACGTATACACGCCGCAACAAAACGGCATTGCTGAGCGACGCATGAGGTTGCTGTTGGAAAAGGTGCGCGCGATCCTATTCGATGGCCACCACCAATGACTCCGTATCAGAAGCTGACGGGCAGGCCACGACCACTGGGTCACCTGCGAGTATTTGGATGTGTCGCATTCGCGCACATCCACAGGCCACGCCAGAAGTCCAAGCTGCATGGTCGGGCGGTGAAATGTATGTTCGTGGGCTATCCTACGGACCGCTCAGGCTACAAGCTGCTTCGGCTGGACAACATGGAAGTCATCCACTCGCGTGATGTGATCTTCTACGAACAAGAGCCTGCCAGGTTTTCAGAACAGGCAGTGGCAAAGATGTCTGAGAGGCAACGGGCCTGCAACTGTGATCACTGTGAACTCGCAATGGCGCCACACGTGTCCCCACGAGACTGGCGTGGTGGAACTGCTCCACATCCTGATGACTAGGAGAACCCCGCAAGTATTCCCGCTGCATATGGCACTGGCCATGACGCCCTGGGCATTGACGAGAGCTATCGGTCACGTGAGACCAGCTCCGACCAGCAACTGACTGCTGCCGAGTGTGATGCCACTGACAATGGATGTTTGCGAGATCACACGAGGAAAGACCAATGCCATCAAGCAGTGAGGCATTGGCGCATGGAGATGCAACAGGCACCAGCGCGCTGGACGCTGTCACTGGATCCATGTCTGGGTGGCCCTCCGAAAAACCTCTGCAGAGTGTGAGACTGGCACGAATGGCGTGCGGAGAGGACAGAGCCCACCAATCTGGCAGCGAAAGGGAATACGTGGTCCGGAGGCTACACGCCAGCCATAATAACTGCCCGGACACGGCAACTGGCCACACCGCCGACTGCGGCGACGCTGAGACTGGCAGCGGTGCACTGAGCACAAGGAATGATGGAACCATGAGAGATGTGGGTGACAATGAAACTGGCATTGGTCGACATCGTTCAAGTAATTGGCGGGGGGGGGGGAGCCCAGCTATCAAAATGAACTGAACGAATTCGGGAACTACCCCATGGCAACAACAACTGCAACTCGGAGCCCTGCTGCAACTCAACCAGAAGCTGATAATGCTGACGAAGTAGAGACACTGCAACCCAACCTCGGCCGTAATCCAGGTGATGCTGCTGTCTCGCCATCGGTGGACGCACCAGGGACCCACAAAGCAGGCATGCAGTGGTCGCGGAGTACCACGACGGCTCTGCGCGCTGTGGTTGACTGCGAGGGCTCTCAATCCCCGCTGTCAGCTTCGTCGACTTGTTCGCCTTGACGGCGGGCGTCACCCTACCGGCGGTTTTGCGTAAGGATCACGCCTTCTCTTCACGTGACTTGTGACGAACGAGGCACCCAATCCTCGTCGTCGTGACTTCTTCACCAAGATAACAGGCGACACTCCATCGGCGGATTGGTGCGTCAAGGTTCATCACGTCTCGACGCACCGGTGGCAACGCACGAGGGGCCCAAAACTCGTTCGCCTGGTGTTGCGGAGCGCATACACAGCTGCAGCACAGCTACTCAAGCTTCGTCTTCACCATCCGCCAGCCACGTCACGCCAATTCAGGTGAATCAAGTGATTAGGGACACCCGAGTCTCGGCTTGAAGGGGTGGTGACACCGCCCCGCGGTGTCGTGTGGAGCACTCGAAGGGTTTCCAAGCCTGATCCTCGCCCTTTCCCCTGGTCACCTACATCCTAGCGTCTGTGTGAGGCAGTGAGGTGGTGAGCAAGGTAAGGAAGGGTGCAACTAGGATAGAGGAATCACAATCGAATTTACAAGTTATCTTTTTGGAGTTCCAGCTTCCACTCTGTGTTTTTTGATACACACAACAGGATCGCTTCTGTTCCAGAATCTGGTTAACACCGAAAAGGCTTGGTTCGTGAAGTGCCGGTCCGGTCAGCGCTGACGCGTGACGCCACAATCGAAGACGACGAGAGGACGGCATAATGCCCAGCAGCACCCCGCACAGCACGCTCGCGCGTAAGCCCAGCAGCATCCGCAAGGCGACTGCGGTGAAATCGATTGCGAGGGTAGCCCGAAAATTTGAACTAAGCATCGGTTCGAGAATTTTCTCACGCAAGCCCAGCTGGCGCAACAGTCACCATGCATCGGTCGCCTATCACGCGTTCGTCAAAGTCGGCAATACCTGGATCAACTGGATAGCATCGCTGCTACTACTCGTGCTCGTTTGCTTTTTCACCGCAACCAACCTATACTATTGTGGATTGCTGAGATTTTGCTCGTTGATTTGATGGCGTCATCGACAACCATTTCCACGTCATCACACTGAACAACACCACGTCATCAATTCCAAATCMACCACAATATCACATCAATTCAATGYCGCAAAACCACGTGGAGCCCACACGCAGAGCAGGAGTGACTGGCACACAACAGCGGTGACCAAGCATCGGGATGGCAGAGGACGACAGCACGCYGGCGTCGCGRCAGCTCTCCGTGGCGCTACCCGTGGAGATGAGTGCAACGGTCACCATCAAAATCGGGCAGCCGTACTCGAGCACCCGGACTGTGTACACATCACCKTTCATAATCAAGCTCGTTGTCGCCGAGGGCGAACACATCTTTCGCCAAAAGATCGTCCAGAAATTGAAAYGAATGRCCGAGATCACGTGGAGCGATGACGCGCCAATATTGCTGCGTCCAAACGCAAATGCTCYTCAAAGTCGCTACGAAATGATGGCCAGTCACGACGAASAGTTTGTTTCGCAGCTTACGAAGCTGTGGCGCAGTGCTGGGCGCCGGAAAAACGGGTACGTGCACCATGAAGTACAACCACGTCAAATTGATGCAATCAGTCTCTAACGTTGCGCTGKCGACGCAGGCATGCTGGGTTCACATTGGACGTTTTTGTGTATGCTCAACGTGTGGCAGCWCAGAGCACTATTCGTCGAGCAACCGAATCTCGCGTGGCCTCATCAGCGGCGATGATTTCGGCTCACCTCGAGCAAAMCAACACCTCGGAGCAGTATGGGGAGGCGTCGCGGCACTACTGGGCGGTTAGTCATGCACGACAGCCCGAAGGTACACCCGTAGCGCCACCGACGACTGCCACATTCAGTCAACTGCGGCACGTTGACCAAATGCAGCGCGAGATTGACGCAAGAGTGATGGTGAACCTGAGTATGTGCGCGTGAGATGCAATTTGAACGGCGACGTGGTGAGCTTGAAATTGAACCTGTCCGATTTGCGAAAAGGGCTTGGACTGCCCGAGTACAACTTGTACWGACCATTCAATGCTAGCGATGACACACCCGATGATAGYGCTATTGTGAACATGCAGGACGTAGATCACCAAAGCGATGGGAACGACGATGAGRAACACGTCGAAACCAGCGAGCTACGATTATGAATTAGTAAAGAATCTTTCTCTTACAAGACCCACAGCACTATATCCACAATGGTGATAGAGGTTGCCTTCAT
>NSDO01000372.1:81726-91741 GCA_002286825.1 Lagenidium giganteum
GTTCCACCGCACGATAGATCGAACTGAAACGCCGAGCACGCGACCAACATCTCGTGCTTCAATGCCGTAGATATAGGTGAGGACAATGGCTCTCCAGCGCAGATCTGTAGACACGGTCATCGTCTCCGTTTGCCACGTAAATGGCCTCTCCAAAAGCGCCAAAACCGTTGTGCTGGCGCTTCTCAACCTGTATTCCATGGATAGGCCGCAACTCAACGCCTAAACGTCGATCAACTCAACCATTCCTGTTCGTATCCAACGCTAACTCCACGAACAATACCATGATCTCAGACTTAATACAACTCCATTTTCACGTTCTTGACTGCTAAGTCCATGACATAATCTATCGAAACGCCAAAATGCCTGCAATCCACAATACCAGCTTCAGTACAACAACGTGGTGGAAGTGATGTAACCAGACAAGTACGCCGCTGAGAAAAAAAAAAACGAGTGGCCCTTGAGGTCTGCTAACATCGGGGTGCTCAATATTTGTCTTCTCGTGTACACCTTCATCGAGTCCGACAACCTAGTCGACATCACGTGTCTCAAGACCGCTTTCTTAGCGACCCCAGTAGGCCGCTTCGGTGAATGCTCACCGCGCCTGGCGATTGTTGGCGAAGATGCCGGCTACTTATATGCCTTCTGTGATCACTTCGACCCAGAACAAGTACCAGAATGGGCGCGCAGCTTTGATGCATTGATTATTCAAACTATCTACCTCGTCACGGCTGAGCAGTACCACAGGAAAAAAAAACAGCTTCACAACTTACCTCGTCATCGTTTTACCTCGTCATCGTTTCCGCAACAATCGCACGGGCTGGTACAACAATGACACGTTGGAACGATTATACTGCACAACCAAGCAACTGGTCACCGCAAGCAATGACTACGCCGGGCGCGTGTTGTTCACCAAGGCTCACGGCCTATTGAGAAGTGTCGACTGTTCGTCGCCAGCAGAGGCAAATACCGAGGCTTGTATCCATTTGTCTTATTCGGAGATGGCACGGGTATCCTGCGAGCGCACGACGTTGTTCGGCAAGCGGATGGGAAAGACTTTACTCTCGGTCCTTTCTCCAGCAAAGAGAGGATCGGTCAGCGCACTGATTCAAACCAATTGGCGATTGTCTTTATGTGCAAGGAGACACCATTGGCTGGTTTGGTGCAGGTTATGTTTGGTACTACCCACGAATTCCAACGTAGGCATTGGTGGCCAAGCGGAGCTTATCCGCATGCTGTTTGGGGTTTGGTTCGTAATGTTCAGATGTTACCGAGCACACCACGCGCTGTTTTAAATGTCTCGGCTGGCACTTTTCCATGCTACTTATTTCAGCCTACGAAGAACAAGATATCACGCGCACAATCTATTTATGGCAGCGCCGTTCTGCTTCCTGGTTGCTGTTCTGGTACATTCTGTCGACAGTGGCGCTGGCGGGTGGTCTTTGTGCACTGGCGTTTGGTCTTTGAATTGTCATTTACGTAGGCTGGGGGCTTCGATCACGATGATCCTACCCATTCCAATAGCTTTGGGGGAAGTATGAATCGCAGAAATCAACTTCAAGTCTACACCGTCGAAAACAACTTGCTTATCACACCATCATTGGAATACCCACCTGGCTATGCGGGGTGTGCGTTCGGCAAGTTCAACTACCTCTACCTTGTCATTTTAATGTCGGTTCTCCCCACTACTGTCGAGATAGTGCGCTGGCTATCACGTTCATTTCGCAGCCTCATACTACGTGTGAAGGGAAATCGTATTACACTTGGCTCAGAGCCACTGCAACCGCTGAAATCGTTGGAGCCAATTTGCTTGGATGGATGCTTGGCGACCGAGGTAGTAGAAGACTACGATGATCCGTATGTTATTGTGAAAGGCGTCCATCACGTACATGCCGTCATGATCAGAGCTTGTGGCTTCACCGTCATCAAGAACGGGTTTGTCATTCGGGCAAAGAGCCGGACGCTGCTGCTGATCGCCACAGTGATGCCCATATTTCCGTTGCGAATAAATCGTGACTTGGCGATGGTGGTTTGGCCGTTGAAGCTTCAATCCAATGGTACGATGTGTATGACCACAGCTTGTCGAGTCTTTCTTCGCTACCTTGACCGTGTATGTGTGCCCGAGACACGCCGTAACGCCGGTCTCTTTCGCAGTGACGAGCACCCATCGGCATGAACGTCTCATCTCGAATTATTGACTTCTCGCGGAACAATTTCCTCTTGATATCATGTAAGAAGCGACTTGGTTTCAAAGGCATAGCTAGTTCATCGTGAAATCGAGATCAACCATTCTTCAATCTGAGGGTGTGACACGCACGTTCAGTCACACAAGCGGGGATCTGATTATTGAATGGCGGCACTGAATTGGTCGGACATTACACCTCCGTGTCCTACGGCTAAGTTTGCTTCTGGTTGTGAATTTTGGGACTTCACTAACTAGGAGTTCCTTCGCTATGAACTTTCAAGTGGAGCGCGCGCGCAAGCGAGCACGAATAAGTTCCACGATTGCTGGAACGAACGCCATAAGAATCACGAGGAAAAGCAAGTTGAACTTGCCAGGTGCACATCCCACATAACCAGGAGGGCAGGTTTGGTCGGGAGAGATTAACAGACCGTTCTCATTGTTGTAGACTTTGTAGTGAATTTCTGCGATCCATACTTCCATCAAAGCGATCGGGATTAGAAGTAGCAACGTGATCGCTGACCCCACGCGACACATCGATGATTGGAAGATAAGCCGGAGAATAGCCAACGCCAGCAATCCACCGGCCAACGAGATCGTCGACAAGATGTACCAGAACAGAATCCAGTCTGAGGCAGAACGACGCTCCCATGCGTAGATAGTTCGCATGAGATCTTGTTCGTGGTACGCAGAATAGAGCACTTGCGCGACGAGAATGACGAATAAACCCAACCGAGATAACTGAAACAGTGCATGATGGGCACGATGGAACGCACAGCGGAACTTGACCATCCAAATCACGCACAGAAATCCAATGAGCTGCAGTTTGGCCAGGAGCGCAAGTGTTGGAATCTTCGCGCGATAAGTTTGGTAGCCAGCTCCGAACCAGCCGATCGAGTCACCGCGCATGTAAAGGCAGTCGTCCATGGGCCACAGTGATTCGGAGACAGTGTTCTTACCGATTGTCTCTCTGCTTGGCAACGGTGTGAGGATGAAGTCTTTGCCTTCTTCTGTGCGGAACACTTCAAACGTTCGGAGTCTCCCCGTACCATCATGAAACAACGCAACCTGCGGATTATCGTCGTTGATGGCCAAACATGCTTCTGTTTTCGCCTCTGCAGCTAGAGAGCAGTCAACGTTGCGAAGCACACCGTGACCCTTCGTGTAGAGCACACGAGTGACAAATGCGGTCGATGTCGTCGCAAGCTCTTTCGTAGTACAGTAGTTGCGATCTATCGTGTCGTCTTCGTACCAATCCTTCCTTGTGCTTCGGTACGCTTGTGCGATACCCATGTATGGCATCGCTTTGTGGCCAAGGCGGTGTTGCTCGGCCGTGACTAGGAAAAAAGTCTGGACGATTAGCGCCTCGAAATCCTGGGCCCAATCTGGCAGCTGAGTCATGTCGAGACGGTCGCAAAAGGCATAGACGGAGCCGGAATCGTGCTGAACCAATGCAACACACGACGCACTGTCTTTTACGGGGCTCGCCACACCTGACATGATCGCTGTCTTTAAATGTGTGACGTCACGAACATTGTCGGATTTAATGAAAGTGTAGATGAGCGAAACATTAAGCGGGCCTGTGTGATCGGCTCCGAGCAGCCATTCTTTGTCGGCAGAATACAGATCTGCGAATGTTACTACCACCGTGTTGCTGAACGTGAGCTGATAGTATAGATTGACGACGGTGCTGAAGCAGAGGAGCACCAGCAGCAGAATCGACCCTACCCAGTTTCCCCACGAGTCAGTCGTCTTGATGAACTTGCGGTAGTCCACCCGTGAGTTGCTTTCGTTCCGGAATGCTTCGATGGGGGATGAATGCGGCTTGTCGCGCTGGAGTCGCCACGCTTTCATCTTCTAGCTACTCAAGACTCTTCTTTGCCTGGTGTCGCCGCACGAGCTGATGCAGCGCTGTGTTCCACTCTTCGCTTGCACGCAAAGCAAGAAATGCGAGACGTCATCCAAATAAGGCATGGTACCTGCGCTCAGGCACCATGCCGTATTCGGGCGACGTCTCGCATTTCTTGCTGAGCTGGTGCTACCTCGCGGTCTGGGAAGGATCATAAATAGAAATGTGGCCGAACTGCCAAAGTGGGAGCGCGGCGGGTGGCAGTTTGTGTTCACACGCCATCGGACAAAAAAACACAAAAATATATATATTTGAAGCAGCTACCGGCTCTGCTGCCTAGTTCACTCAAGAGCTCAGGGTATTTTGGGCCAATCAGGGACAGGCCGGTTCCTGACCTGATCGGAAATGAGTGCTGAATGAAAAATACAATAACTGGAGGAGGGCCTCTTGTATGCTTGATGGCAAATGACCGCGTGAATTGATATTAAAGAGAGAACGTGAGTTGGCGGAGGAAGAGACCATCGGTGTGCAACGCCCGTGAGCCACACCCCTGAACCCGCAGGGTTGACGTCTGGGTACGCATGGGGTTCACCACCGTGCGACACGATGACTGGGTTCACTCATCCATTATGGCGCCATCAAATTGGTCAATGAAGGTACCGAACCCAGGTCCGAAATATTCGGCCTGGGGTGTCCGATCCACGAATGACGGTGGATGCTGTCATCACTGATGATGAGTGTGCCACCCGTCAAGAATGACGGTCACGGGCTGTTCCACTCCCCCTCAGCGATGCGTCGCTAGCCTACCAACCCTACGTCTACTCGCTGGGAAAAACTCCCCGTAATCCACGCACAACTGTACGCAACTCGGCGAGAGTAAAAACCAGCACTACCTACGATACTACTCCTGCTGGATCACGCCAAGGTCATGCATGAGTTTCCAGTGCCTGGTGCTTCCCAGGGTCTTCGTAAACAAGTCCGAGAGGTTCTTGTCCGATTCCGTGCGCTGGACTTCGAGCTGTTTTCCGTTGTGCTCGTGCATGAAGAACTCAAGCTTGGAAGAGATACCAAATCCGCGGTGGATGAACTTGATGAATCGACGCAGCCAGATGCACTGACGACAGGCTTCGTAGAGCGCGATGATCTTGGACTGATTTGTTGAAGTTGCTGCAAGCATCTGCTTTGTTGACTTCCAAGTGATCGGGCCGTTGGCGGACATGAAGACGTAGCCGGTCTGTAACCGAGCCTTGTGCAGATCAGAGAGATCGCCTGTATCGGCATAGATATCGTTAGTGACTAAATTAGAGACATTTCGAGCAGGAACTCCTCTTTGATACAACAAGCAGTAGTCCTTGGGCTTTGCCAGATATCCCATCAGATACAGTAGAGCGCCGATGGTCTCGCTCTACGGGTAACCTTCGCCAAGGACGTCTTTACTGTCGCGTCTTGGACCGTAGAGGTCACATTCTGGCTTCAGGTTCCGCACTACGATGGCGTCTTAGTGGAGCGGGAGACCTCCCTCAAACTGAAGCGCTTGAGCACCTTCGCGATGTCGCTTGCCTGATGCAACACGATCCCCGTCTGACGGACCTGGATTTCCAGACACCTTGAACTCGGCCTTCAATGTCCTCGTCGTAGTTTCTACTGCCGCGTCAGTGCCTACCATGACAATGGCATCAACATAGATCCCAATACTCTGACACATGGAAGTTTGCTTGATTTCTTCTCCCCATCGACACGTATTCCCTCTGGTACTCCCTTGTAGAGTTCAACGTCGATGACCCCACACAGATATGCTGTTTCAATATCTGCTTGTCTTCCATATCGTTCCTGGCAGCGAACGCGAGCAACCATCTCAACGTTGTCATGGTCGTGACTGGTGAGTATGTGTCGGTGTAATCCACCCCAAACTTCTGTGTGAGGCCTTGTGCAACCAGGCACGCTTTGTAGCGTGAAGACCCATGTTTTGTGCGTGAAGACCCACCTGCATCCAATGGGTTGTGATTTGGGGACATTCCTGGTATCGCGAATGAAGCCCGGAGACATGGGTGTGCTGCCTGGCTTTGCGCTCTCCATCTGATGTTCGGTGAGGAGTGTTTCTATGCCGAATTGCTGGTCGAGGCTTAGTGAGCCATCCACTTGCATGTCGACACGCATCCCCAGGAACGTCGAGACTGGGCCAAGGTCTTTAATGTTGAGAATCTTCATATCTTGAAAGAACTCGTCGATCACAGCCTTGCTTGTTCCTGTAACCAGCGCGTCGTTTACGTACACACCGACCACCACAGTGTCAGTGGCCGTGCGCTTCRTGAAGACGCAAGTGTCGGTCMGGCATCTCGCATAACCAGCATCAACAAGTGKYGACGCGAAAYGTTCATTCCATAGCCGGCCTGCTTGTTTTAAACCATATAGGTTTTGGAGCAGCTCCAGCGCGACTTCACTGACGTGAGTTGCTCCAACTTGAGCTAGTTCGTCCGCTGTGAGTCGTTTCCCTTTAGGTACGCGCAGGAGAACACGAGTACCGTCATTCTTCGCAGCTTTAACGTAGGCGTTCGGGATGTCGCCGTGTCTTGCCTCTTCGTGCCACGCACGTGCCAGTGTGAATATGACTTTCACGGCGTTCATGTCAATAACAGGCGAGAACGTGTCGGTGTAGCTTACACCTTTGCGTTGCTCATTTCCACAGGCAACTATTCGGCTCTTGCGACGATCGAGCTCACCATTGCTGTGGAACTTTGTCTTGAATATCCACTTCGAGTGGAGAGGCTCATCATCAGATTCGATCTTGACCAAACGCCAGGTGCCATTAGCCTCAAGAGCATCGAGCTCTGCGTAGATTGCAGCCTGCCAGGCTGCTGCATCTGGTGAGTTCATTGCTTCCGTGAACGTCGTCGGATCACTAGTCGGCGCTACAGCTTGTGCCATCTCTCGAACTTTACCTGACGGTGCAGGGGTTCGTTTCGGGCGGGCACTCGGTGCCGGCACATCTGGAACTTGGCTTGGAGCATTTGGTCCTGTGAATGCTTGATCTCCACTTGGAACTTCATGGCTGTTTGGAGTGTTCTGAATGTCACGCACGTGAGTTGTGACGACGACTTTGCGGTCTTCAATGAGGAGAACTTTGTAGCCCTTGATTTCGTCCGAGCATCCCAGAATGCGACCTGGTACACTGCGAGGGTTCCAAGCCTTACCTTTCGGCTCATCGCGTCGAACCATGCACTTCGCTCCAAATGATGCGAGATGCGATGCCACGAAGATCGGGGGCGCGGCCTGTGAGGAGTTAAATAGGCGACACCCCACCTTCATTCGAGCGACACGGGCTACGATTGTGCATGAAGGCAGCATAAGTGACAGCATCGCCCCCAAACATTTTCGGAAGATCGGAAGACACGACCATAGCACGTGCCTTGTCAATGATAGTTCGATGCATACGTTCGGACTTGCCATTGCTGTAGGACTGGTGAGGCTCTGTGCGTTRAMGGGCGATGCCCGTTGTCGCGCAGAACAAATCCACGGCCGCGTATYCACCTCCGMCATCGGTGCGTAGTACCATCACACGACAATTGAACTGCCGTTCAAAAAACGTGAGAAAAGCTTGAAACTGATTGGCGGCTGCGTCTTTGGTCTTCGCAACGACCACATAGCAGTAGTTGGAATAGTAGTCGACGAAATTGACCAAATAACGATTTTCAAGGCGATCTCGGGGAGCCAGGGGCCCTTTCAGATCGCTGCACACGACCCCACCGACACGATCAATCGGTGCCTTTTGCACCGCTATCTGGTTTCCCAGGTAGACTGCGTGTGTGCTTTGCAGCAACACATACAGGACAAGCAGGACGAGAATGATCCGTAATCTTGATGAGACCGGCTGGATTGCTCGCAAGACGAATCACAGCATCACAGTGAAGATGTCCGAGACGCTGATTAAAACTGAACAGGCTGTCTTCCTCAGGAGCTTCGTGATCATGACGTGAAGGGTCACTTGGCTCGGTGCACGGCAGCCCAGCATCGTCAGTTGTTGGTGCCGGCACAGTGATATCCCTCTCTACAGGGGTATGACCTGGAGACAACTTGGCACCAAGAACTGGAGCGGGGCGGCTTCGTCGACGCTTGGAGCGAACACAAACCGTGAGAACGCATGATCGCTGCTTGACATCGAACACAACTACCGGAGTGTGCGGGGCGTGCGGTAGCGGACCCGAAGCGCGCACCCCAACGAAAGGCGACTGTGGGGTAGCATCATAACCCAAATAACAACCGCGACCTTGTARTTCGCACACGGACACGATGTTGTACGGGAGCGACTCGGCGTAATACACGTTAGTGAGCGTCACGTCGACCACGCGCCCACCTGCTTTGGCGTGAAGAGGCACGGATCTAACGAGCGTGCTGACAAGTGATTCGCCGGTTGGAACGACGCATTCGATGCGGCATTTGCGAGGGTCGGTGAGCAAGGCACGATCATTGACAAAATGCCGACTGGCTCCACTGTCCAAAAAGAGATCGCAACTCAGCCTCGATCGCCGTTTTCCACTTTGGCCAATCGGGCGAGGCTTTGCACTCCCTCACTGTCGGGGCGTCTTGGTGCAATGCAAGAAATGCATTCACGCCGTCGATATCTGCTAAGGCTTCTGTAGACTAGTCAACCTGTGTTCGCGTGTCAACGACAGCGTCGGCAGCAATTTCGGTCTTTGAACGGCGCTTTCTGGTCACGAGATCTTGCGCCGCCTTGAGGCGTCCGCGTTTGTTCTTCGGCCGAGCATCGTCGTGGAGGGGATTGGATCTACAGCGACTGTGGCTGGATAGTTTGTCGCTTTGTTCAATTCTGACCAAGTCACTCATTCGCAAACACATCAGGTGCATTTGGGCGATGCGGTGAAGGTGAAGCATACGACGAACTTCCTTATCGCCTTAACCGTTGTACGGGTCCACGTGCAGTTTATTTCGATCGATGGTGAAATCTGCGTGTGGTTGATGATCATCATCACCAATCGTTGGGTATGTATCTTCATTAAACTCACACATCGTAATGTGAGTAGTGAACAAGTCACCCATCTGTCGACGCAAGTACCGAATGATGGAAGGTGACTGGAAGCCGACGTAGATTGCAAGAAGACGTCTAGACCCCAAATTTGTTCGACAGAGTTGGGGCCTAGACGACTTCGTGGTGGGGGTGGTATTGGCACATACACAGCACGCCCAAACACTCGCAAATGAGCGACCGAAGCCATGCACAAGTTCATAAAAAGCCAAAGTGTTTGCAGCTGATGGTCGATAGCGGATCAAGTCGCCCGCATGCACAACAGCATGGCCCCAACACGACAGGGGGAGATTTGAGCGCAGGAGCAGCAGTCTTGTGACCTACTGAATCTGCTTGACAAAGTTGTCTGCACTCAGGTTATGTGCACACGGCACAGATGTTTCCAGACGTATCCCGCTTGCGGCGCAGAATTCTTGAAAGTTTTGGACACGTATTCGGCGGCGTTGTCAACCCGAATAGTCTTGATGTAACGAATGTTACACAATTGGGTTGATCACACATGTGATCAAAGGTGTTCTTTGCATTTGTTGTTGGACACCACAATTGGGTTGTTGCCATTTGTTGTTGAACACACAAGATGTCAAGAATTGCATTGTTTGCAATTAAAGATGTGTCGTTTGCAATACGGCGTCCCGAAGGGCCCCCTTGATGTTATCAGCCAATCAGAGCTGAGATGCATATTAATGACCAATCGGGTCTGTATATTTTAAGGGTCGCTAGAGCAGTTAGGAAACTCCTGCGCCCTTTGGTGCTCTCCTCTAAGGGAGTGTAATACATCACTTCTACATTTGCAATCCTTTGCAAACTTCTTGCCCTCRCTGCGGAGGGCTGGAGCAACCACTTTGCTCTAAGGCACAGAGCAACCGTCCGTGGTTGCGWGGAAGTCAACGCTTCCTATTGCGCTCTTGTGCTGTGTGACGTGCCTTGTCACACTTGGTAGCACTTG
>NSDO01000031.1:0-29737 GCA_002286825.1 Lagenidium giganteum
AGTAAATCGGAGCCTTGATATGAACGAATATGATTGGTCGAGCTTATCATGGAAAATCGTCGATAAGAATTCAAGGTTTTTTCTTATCGACGATTTTCCACGTTAAGGCGCTTGGTGGGTTAATGCACAGGCTCAGATCACTTCATGGGGTTGCAACGAACTCCGCACCCGCTTGGCCTTCACGAGACAAATTCTGTTCTCTGTTACGTTGCATGAGGAGTTTGCCTCGAAGCGACGCAACGCCTGCAACGGACGTCGCTACCCTACAGACCTAATTGGGCGCGAAGCGCCGCGTCGGTCAAGGTGTTGCCGAAAACAGCAACGGCCGGCCACAGTACTGTGTCTATCCTACTACTAAATACAATAATTGACAACTACTGCACAACAACTGTTAATGTCAACGAGACGCCCATGACCACGTCGACGCACCACTTGGTCGCCCGGTGCTACCGGAGGCATCATCACCGCTGCGACCAACGCGTGTGTGCTCCTGCTTCTACTTCGCTGCTGGTGCGGCCACCGTTTCCACCGCCACCACCGTCGGGCGCTAGGCGCCAGGCGCGGGTCTTGGATTCGTCGCGGGTTGATGGGGAATGACTACGGTCTTCTGCTCAACTCACCTCACACAGCAAACACGCAGACAACGCAGACAACGCAGACAAGACGACGCCAACAGCAACCAACGTGAACACCACCACCACCACCACCACCGACAACAACAACAGGAACAACCATGAAATCCAGCTGTTGAAGGACGCCAAGACCTTCTTCGCGCAAGCGGAAGCCGCACTGCGCGCCGCCGCATCGTGCTGCGCCGCAGCGCCGATGCTGAGACGCGCGTGTCCGTGGTCGCCCACATCCCGGACATCCGCCACTTGCGCGAAGAAGGTCTTGACGTCCTTCAGCAGCCGGATTTCATGATTGTTCCTGTTGTTGTTGTTGTTGTTGTTGGTGGTGGTGGTGTTCATGTCGGTTGTTGGCGTCGTCTTGTCTGCGTTTTTTTGTGTTTTGGCTTTCAGAGATAGTGTCAATCGAGGCCACTAACGGAAAGGAACAGTGACGTTCGAGCACAGAAGGCACCAAGGAAAAAAACAACCGGGAGGTGCGCGCAGCGCGGAGTGAGAACTCAAGTGAGCGCTCCTGGTTGAAAACCCGCACGCTGTATTATCGGTCCGTAGCTAACCATTCACCTGTAGGCCGAAGCACAACCATTCGTTCAAGCTGTGTGAGTATTGCTCACCCCAGCCGGTCGCACTGGCTTGATCCACGGGTTTGCACATTCATCAGGCTGATTGCACAGACACTGATCTCCAATACGCGCACTTGGCTTGCGCAGTCTGCCCAGCCACATCAGCAACCACTCACTAGGTTGTTAACCCCCTGGGTCGCACCCCGAGGTAGTCACGGAACTTGACAAACTTGTTCCTTGGTAGCGGCTTCGTCATGATTTCTGCTGTCATCTCATGTGTTGAGATGTAGGACGGCAGCAACCTTCCTTCTTCCACCATCCATCGCACGTAGTGATATTTGTTCTGAGTGTCGGTGTCGGCATGGCTTCTGACTCAGCTGAAGCGCGGCTTGGCTGTCTCGCAGCAACTCTGGGGTCTCAAACTCCAAATGCAACTCCTTACACAGCTCCGACAACCGTACTAGGTCTCGGACGCCTTCACGCATGGCGACGTATTTACTTTCCATCGTGCTGTGAGCATTCAAGTTCTGCTTTCTTGATCCGTAGGAGATGACACTCGCATTAAGCAACGTGACGTATCCACTCACACTTCGCCGATCACCATCATCATCAGCATAGCTGGCATCGGTGTACACCGAGATCCGCACCGGATTCTCGTCCACCACTGTCAATTGCAATCCGCAGTCCATCGTCTACTTGAGGTGGCGTAGCACCCGCTTCCCTTTTGTAGTCGTCCATATCGTAGTCAGCCATAAGTTGACCAAGCGCACGCACTACATGTGCAATGTCAGATCGCGATCCCGACACAAGATAGTTGAGCGCACCAACTAATTTTCGGTACGGGATGTATTGCAATGCTTGCGCAGTTGTCTTCCTTATTCATTCGTTCCTTCCGGTGTAGCAACACCGTTGCAATCGGTCATATGGAACCGCTTTAGGTTTTCCTTCACGAACTGTGTCTGGTACAGGGACACACAAGGTCCGTCGATCACAACCTCGATCTCCAACAGGAACTTGACTGGGCCGAGGTCGACGAGCTCAAAGGCTTCACTTAACTTGGCCGCCATTTCCACGCACTTGGGCTTCACGCCCATCAACAGCAAATCATCGACGTATACGGTCAGCAGCATGACTATTTCATCATCTTCGACCAGCTTGCACTTCCTTAGTCACATAACAGACGTTCAAAGCCCATTCTTGTTAGCTTGCGATGCCGTGTCTGGTTCCAGACGCGCGAAGCTTGTTTCAATCCGTAGAGGTCCTTGTTCAGCATGCACACCAGGCCTGGGTCTTTGACGTAGCCCTCCGGCCGCTCGAGGATCACCTCTCCCTCCAGTTCACCATGTAGGAATGCAGTCTTCACGTCATATTGAAGTACATCTCAACGTCGTTGCACGGCGTATATCAGGGCCACCCTGATTGTCTCAAACCGGATCGGTCTCATTGTAGTCGACACCAAGTTTCTGCTTAAACCCGTGCGCCACGAGTCTAGCCTTGAATCTCTTGATTCAACCGTGTTGATCCTTCTTCAGCGCAAGGACCCACTTGGTCGAGATCGTTGGCCTTCCCTTGATGTCGTTGCACCATTCGCCAAGTGCCATGTCGGCTCAGCGACTCGATCTCATCATCCATGGCTGCCTTCCACTGGGCTGCCTGTGGCGTTCGCATCGCCTCTCGGAACGTCGTTGGCACAACAGCTTCATCATTGGCACTGCCGGTCACGGCATGCACTTGGTACTCCTTCAGCCTCGCTGGCTTTCGTCGCGTCCGCAGTGGTCTCCCACTTGCTCGCGTAGTACCTGCAGGCACTTCATACTCATGAATGCTCACATTATTGGCAGATTCCACCTTCTTGCCCTTGCCTGAGTCCAGTTGCACTGGCTTGGCGTCATCATCATCATCACGCTGCGGTGCATTGCGCGCAGGCAGAGATTTGTTCTTTGGCAACTGCACAGAGCTCGACTCAGCGAGCTTTCTTGTGTCCCGTCGCACAGGTACTCGTCGATCATCGACGTCATCATGGGAACTTGGCCCGTGTTCGTCTCAGCGATCACATCCACTTCCGATGCCGTATCATCTGCCCCTCTGTGCGGCATCGCACTGCTTGTATCAACTGGCACTTCAGCACGGACACGACTCAGCATGTCTTCCACCGTCGTGGCAATGTGCTGGCGGCGTCGGCCTTGTCTGTTGCAGCAGACTCAACACCTTGACGTCGCAGCGTCTTGGGTTGATCATCATGTTGGCGTCTCAGCACCTCTTGAAGTCGCAGCGTCGTGGTCCGATCATCGATTCGTCAGGTCGGCATTTCAGGGCCCTTGGATGCACAGCCCTTCCATCATCAGTATGCTTGCGTTTCACGCAGCTGGAATGCTTGTTACTGCCAGTATTGCACTGGATCTTCATCCTTATTCTCATCGGGTCACAGCCCTCCCACTGCATGGCGGCATCGCCTGCATGACTGTGCTCCCACTGGTTTACCGCGTTGTCGCGGTCTGTTCTTTGCGATGTCAGGATATCTACCGAGGACGCTTTCCATTTGCAGGTTCACTCGATTTCTCATGCCTTCGACCTGTGTGTCCAGCCGCACAATGGGAACTTCAATCGGCAAAACATGATCACCATCTCCATACGCGTTGTGGAGTTGCATCTCCGCGTAATCCAACGTGTGATCTTCAAACGCTCGCACGTTTTCCAGGCGTGCAGTCGTCACACGACCACTGGTTACATCCATCAGCTTCAGGCCTTTTGTCTTGTCACTGTAGCCTAGTAGAATGCACTTGACTGCTCTTGCTCTGAGCTTGTCCTTTCTGGTTCTGGACTCGTTCGGGATGTGCACGAAGCACATGCACCCCCATGCCCGCAAGTGTGCCACACTTGGCACTGAACCCTTCAAATGCTGGTATGGCGTCAATCCCATGTTGGCTTTTGTTGGTGACACGCTCCACGTGTCGACCACGTACATTAGCGCTTCGCCCCACTAGGACTTGGGCAAATTCGTCATCACAAGTAGCGCACGCACACGCGACAGCAGTACGCCATTTGCCTTTTCAACAATTGCATTCTCTTCTGGTGAGCAGGCGTTCGTGAATTGCTGCGTGATTCCGTGATCATGGCAGAACACGCGCAGCTCTTCTCCTTCAAATTCACCACCTTGATCAGAGTGCAGTCGCACTACCTGGTATCCACGGTGTCGATGCTCGTTGTTGACTCGTCGCACAAGTCCCATCACGAATTCAGCAGCTTGACTCTTCTGGCGCAGCAGAAACACCCACGCATGTCGGTTGGCCTCGTCAATGGCCAGTAGAAACATAGTGGATCCGCACAGCGTCGTTTCCTTCACGTCGCATATGTCGACTAATTCATTGTGAAGCGGTCGAGTTGCACGACGTGCTTTCTTCTTGTAGGTCATACGTCGAAGCTTAGCCTGAATACAAGGAACACATTCGTAATGGTTCAACACAGTGTTCTTCAGCTTAAGCCCGGTGACGACACCGCTGGCTACCGCTGACTCAATTGCAGCCGAATCAATATGAGCAAAACGCAAGTGGGCTCTGTGCATGTCGATGCCCTGGTTTTGCTTCCTCAACGCAACCACATTGCTCTTCCGTTGGTCCGTCTTGAGCCGATACGTCGCACGTATCTTCGACAGCTTCAATTTGATGCTGCCTTCTTGAGGTAGCAGATGCGCTGCTCCTTCTGGCCCCGTGGTACCACAAGATGGAAGCCGCACTTCACTTGCATGTAGTCCAGTGACAATAGGTTGACTCTCATACCGGGCAGTAGTACACGTCTTCAATAACGCGGTCTTCCCATGTCTTTGTGTGCTCATTGTGCACACGCACAAGCAACTTGCCCTTTTTGCGTGACCACTTGTTCAACACCATTGGCCATCGACAGTACATGATCGCCACTGTTGGCAATCTCAATGAAGAGATCGAGGTTTCCGCTCACGTTCACCTCTGATCCACTGTCAAGGATCCATTCAGCCGCAGGCGTATCATCACCCCCAATGGCAGCGCAGCTGACAATGGCTGACATGCTCTTCGGTGGGCCGTCAACACGTTGGTTGCGCGCCCTCGCCTTGGCATCATTCAACTGCTTCTCTTTGTTCATGCTGTTGTCCAACCAGCTCCGCGACGAACGGCCATCACAATCACGCCACCAGTGTCCTTTGGCGTCGCAGCGAGCACAGTAGCTGCATGCTTTGGACTCTTCCACGCTCTCGTACTTGCGTTGGTTCTTGCTCGCCGACCTGGACAATAACCTTTCGCCCACGCGATGCACCACGTCGCACGTGTTTCACTTGGCCGGCGCTCACTCCACGCCCACCGTTGTTCGCATTGCCCCGCTCACGGCTACGGTCACGTGCGCGGTCGCCATCATTCCCACCACTATAACCACCATCGCTGTTGTATCACGCAGCGTGGGGAAACGCGACTGGCTTGCCTCACGATCATACTCTCTCGTCACTTCTTCATATACGTTGAGCACATTTGACATCATAACGCGTGCAAGCTCAGCATCAGTGCACACATCGTTGTTGCGGTTGATCTCAGCACGCAATTGCATCTGGTCTTCAATGTAGTCGCGCATCTTCTCACCCGGCCGCATCCGGCGATTGTAGAGGTCGGTCCGCAAAAACACCGTGTTCGCCTTATCACCTTGGCTGAACTCCTCTTCGAGCGCCTTCCACACAACAGAAACGCGACCAGACATCATGTCATTCGCAAACTGGTCACCACTTTTATCAGATAGGAGCGACACAAGCATCCCATTTGCTTTCGCTCATCTCGCGAGAAAGCATCGTCGTTGAGCAGGGGTCATGTTGTCGTTCATGCACTTTTGGCCTAGCTGAATACTGAGCAAACCAGACGCTGCCATCTTGGCCACAAACCGACGGCGCCAATGACTGAAGTTCATCCCACGATGAAACATCGGTACCTGAATCTCCGCCGCATTTAGGTTGTACATCCGCATCTCAACTTCGTTCGTCGTCGTCGGGGTCGCACCTGACAGGAATGCTCTCGTGGCAGCGGTCGCACTACTTGTCGTTGCTTGTTCACCACCTTCTGCGGTCTTGCGCTCTTGCAGTCTCACTGCTTCGCTGTGAACGGGGGTGTGGAGTCCCGCCAACTGCAGTTCTCCAGCCAACCCTCGTTGTGTCTCTGGTGGGGACGATGTTCCTTATCTTAAGAATGCGGCATTTGCACCAGCCGCATCTTAGATCAGCATCATCATACTTTGCAGCGACAGCCTTGATGACTTAGCATCAGCTACAGAATTAACTGTGTGGAGGTGCAAAAGCTTCCGAGCGATAATTTGTCCGAGAGAAAGGGCCATTCCACTACTACAGAGAAGCCGATCCACGTACCTCAATATAATCAAAATCCATGATACAATCATTAATTCATAAGCTCTCATGCAACAGAATCAAACACTAAAATCTATGATACAAATAACGAATACATAAGCTCTCATCAATTCCTTAAAAATGCGTCATTTGCATTAGCATCATCATATTAAATATTCAAAGTCTATGATGCAAATATCGAATTCATTAGCTCTCATGCATTATCTTAAGAATGCGGCATTTGCACCAGCCTCGTCTTCGATCAAGTTCGTCATATTTTACAGCCACAACGCGATTCGTCATAGCAACAGCTACAGACTCAAATATATGAAAATTCATGACATAATGCTGACATCAATAGGCTCTCATGCATTCCTGATAAGGACAATCGCCGATGCTACACATAAGCAGATCCACGTAGCTCAATATATTCAACAATCCATGATACAAATAACGGATTCATAAGCTCTCGTGCAACGACGTCAAATACTCAAAATCCATGATACATACAACGGATTCATATGCTTTCATGCAAGATTCAGATATTGAAAATCCATGACATAAATCACTCATTTATAAGCTCTCATGCAAGAGTCAAATATTACAAATCCATGATATAAACCACTCATTCGTAAGCTCTCATGCAAAAGAATCAAATATTACAAATCCATGATATAAATCACTCAGTCAGACAAAGAATCAAATAATCAAAATCCATGATACAAATCACGTATTCGTAAGCTCTCATCCAAAGAGTCAAGCATTCAAAATCCATGATACAAATCATTCCTTCATTAACTCGCTCCTGGAATTTCAGGAGCCGGGAATAACCAACTCGAGAGACTTCGCCGGCCGGTTATTTCACCCGCACGAGAACCTATCCAGCCGGTAATTCGAGCGACTGAGTAGTCCGCAGGCGGGTTGCGTTTGCTCGCAAACGAAATTTGCTCGAGATACCTGCTCCTAGGAGCAGCTCATTGCACCCGCCCTTATCTAATAGAATGTGAAATGATAATGAAAATCATAGTTTAGGAGCTGACGTAGCAGTGTAATTAACCCCGCGCATTCAATGTATCTCTGTTCACATTGACTTGATTAACATCCTTCCACCTGACTTAGGTCGATAATAATGAACTACCTGTACTTAGAATCTTCGAGTTTACTCAATTGCTATCTGTGTTTGAGAAATGTTCAGGGACACCGGATGTTCTGATGAACAAAATCTCGGCTGCAATTGAAGCCAACTACTTCAGCGTCCGTGACGAAGCACTGTTGGATTWCCTCGATGAGCAAGTGATGCGAATGCCCACGAACGAGGATGTGTTGGCCTTCTTGGTACCTCTGCTGGAGAGTTTGTCAACCGTGAAGGATGTCGGAAGGTTACTGGCCCGTGTCTGTCAACACTGGCARCTGGAGCGCGTGACAGACCTAGTCCAGAAAATTCTACTGGCACCAGTTATCGACGACTTGGACGGACGACAAGAAGATATTGTCAAGTGTATCCCGACACTGGAAGGCAAGCTGGATTTCCCCAACCGACTGGATCACGCAGATGCCGATGAGAACGGAAACCTAAGGACTTGTGGTTCATGATGACAGCGTCTTGGATGAAGAGGATGGTGGCTCGGAAGATGAAGCCGAAGAAGCATTGGGCGAAGTGCCGCTTCTTCTTCGTTCAAGAACGCGTTCGCTCGGGCGACATACGGTTGCAGTACGTCCCCACGGATCAGATGCCTGCAGACCTTCTGACCAAGGCACTAGGTCCGCAGAAGTTCGCCGACYTTTGCCGCCGTCTTGGCGTTCACGGCCGCGAGGAAGTGGCTGCACTTCTCGCGCGCACAGCCACTTCGACCTCCGACAATCAGCCCGTCCGCATCCGGCGCTGATGCCCTAGTGGAGTTTCACCCTGCCCTCGTGGTGATGCATGGCGCATACACAGGGAAGCCAGCGTGTGGAGCCAAGTGAGGCAAGGTGTCCCGTTGTGCCTCCATACTGCACCGGCGCAAAGGTTCTCCACTTAGTGAGGCTGTTGCGACACACACTCGCGTCAAAGTGTTCGTCCCTTGTGCGCCGTCAGAGAGGAGACACAACCGTCGAGGTGTTCGCGACGGTACTCACTCGCCCTGGGTTTTTCCCTCACTCGAGGTTTTTCCCTTGTGGTGGTACCCCGTAGAAAGTGATAGCTCACTCAGGGATCTGACGGTTTAAGCTCTTCAATTCACCCTCTCCTCACAAAGTGCGATCCTCGTCCCAAAGACCGCCTCCGCGTGCCTGACAAGGTGGACGGAGTTTCCTCTGCAAACAATCTGCGAACTAAGACATTAGGGCACAAGGTGTGCCAATGTCATCGCAACACTAATGAAGAACGATGTTTGTTCCTTGATATTTGAACAAATGTGGTTCAATACAGGGAAGCTAAAAGGCGAATGGAGGTAATTTACGGAATTTTTTTTGAGTTGGTGCAAATGCTGCTTTACTAGTACCTACTGTTCTCAAGTTTACCATATCGCAAGATTTGGTAGCACTTGGAGGAAGAGTGGATGGAGCTTGGCCAAAGCTTCGCACCTGCCGGTGGATTCAAGAATGACTCTATTGCGCGGTGGTCGGCGGTCACCAACCACTCATTTACCTGTCCTGTCCATTGAGTTCCTCGAGTCCCTAAAAATTCCGTACGTCCCGAATACTCCGAAGATCGCTGGTCCGTATATCCACTCGTTACAAAGTTGGTGCAATTGCTCGTCGGGCATGTAATGCACTTACATGCGGTATTATACTTTGACTTGCAATGAATGCAAATGCGGATTCGGAATTCAGGCAATACTTGAGCACTGCTGTTTTTGACTGCTTACACAGATTTTGAAGCATTTCCGCCGATCTCGGGCCAGATGTTGAGCAAGTTAAAGTCGACTATGAGGCAGCGATGGGCGTCTTGCTCTGCGCGCAGGTTCTTTCGTAAGACATTGATGCGCTCCGACGCAGACCCGTGGTTAGCGGGCGGGTGGGACTGCAGCGGTGGACTGCGCTTCATCGGCACGTAAGCCGGCTTGAGCGATGTCAACGATCTCGCTGAGGTTCTTGTAGTCTCGGCAGACTTCGCGTAAGATGGCCGGAACAAGCGCCTTGTTGGGGCGGTAGTCGTGGCACGTCTGGTTGCGGTACAGCTCCACGAACTGGGCTAGCGGTGTCTTTGTCCTGCGGACGTATTCCGATAACGCGGATTTGCGCGGATGGTTCAGTTGATACAGCTCGATGCCGTGCAATACTGCACTGACTGGAGGGATGTCCCGCGGGATCGTGAGCGACGCCCGGGTGAGGAACGCGGCAAGGTTTCGTGCCCAAAGGATGGATTCAGTGTCGCGCCGTTTGGTTTGCACGGCCTCGAAGCGCGTATATGTGATGGGGACATCACGCAGCGTAAATAGCCGACGCTTAGCGCCTTCTCGAGGCGTAATGCCAAGGCTTCTGTCGTCACAGCCTCTAGGAAAGTGGCGGCCAGGTGATCTAGCTCGTGTGTGGTGAGTATGTTTGTGGTGGCGCGCGTCCGGTGCAGGGGAAGCAGTTTGCTGCCGCGAGGCAGTGGCTGTGTCCGCGTGTTGCCCATGGACTGGGGTGGCAGGCAAGAGTTGCTTGTGATGCCGGTGAATGATGGYGAGGTGCCATGTGGACGTGCGCTGGCGATGCGCGCGCTTGTGTTGCCCACGCTTGAGTTGCCCGTGTGTATGTTGCGTGATCTTGTGTTGCACGAGCTGTTGTTGCCTGTGACGTGTGGGCTGTTGCTGCCTGTGACGTGTGGGCTGTTGCTGCCTGTGACGTGTGGGCAGCGTGGACTTGGTGCGTCCGTGGTGGCATGTTGGCTAAGTTCGCATGTGTTGGCGGCCGAGCTAAGGTTGCCCATGAAGCAATCAAGGGGGCTAAGGTTGCCCATGGAAGCAGGAGGTGAGCTAAGGTTGCTCATGGGAAAGGAAGGAGAGCTAAGGTTGCTCGTGGAACATCGTTCGTGGGTGGAAGTCAATGTATTATGACTTACACTTGGTGACCCAGGTTCTACCGAACGAAGAGGACTTGGGCACCATCAGGCGCGGCGGAGGTGCTTGAGAGCCCACTCCTTGAGCTTTTCCGGCAGAGGCTCCGGCCAGTCATGGAGAAGGCGTCTGGCACGGCAGCGCTCCGGGTTGTTGCACCCGACACCGCTGAGATGGCGGATGCAGGGCTCTTCGCCAAGGCGGTTCTTGGGAATGAGGTCCTTGACCCAGAGCGGCATGTACTTGGGCAAGGCGGCTTTGTCGCGTCGGCCTCTTCCAGCGTCTTGACGACGGTCATGGCGGCGATCGTGATCGAAGTGACGAGGCGCGGTCGTGGACTGGAACTCCATCTGCCACTCCTGGTCGGCGAAGTCGATCGCGTTCTTGGCAGCGTAGAACTTGTTCCACCAGTTGGGCGAGTCGTTCTGGAGCCAAGCGATGCACTTGCCCAARAAGAGGTTGGCGTACTGGTTGGTGACTTGGAGGCGACGAGCATCGCAGCTTGAGTCCCTGCGCKTGGCCTTGAGCACGAAGGTGCGGAGGCGGACGAAGACGTCGATCATGTGTGGGAACCAAACGACTTCACCAAACGCAATGAGCGAGTCGATGGCGTTGAAGAGGTCATTGTAGCTGCGGCAGGGCGGCGGAAGACCGAGGTCGAGGCCGGAGCTGAAGTCGACGGAGAAGTTGCTGTTGTTGGACGCGTCTTCGAGGATGTCGCGCTCGGATCTGGACTTGAACATCATGATGCTGGCACCCCGCGAACCCAAACGACCACTGTAGAGGGCAGCCAACACCGCGCGACTTGGCTGGAACCGCACACACTCGAGCTCCGAAGTGGGGTCTGGATGCGTACCTTTAAGCATGTCCTTGAACTGGCGAGCCGCAGCAAGCTTGTGTGGCGCAGGCGAGTAGTAGTGCCCCTTCACCTTGCGCACTGAATCGGGAAAGCTGGCGGTGTTGACGTAGACAAGGTCGACCGGCGGGACTCGGGCCACCAGCTCCGCCAAGTCCGCTGCGCGCGCGACTCCGCTTGCTGAACTTGCGCACCAGGCGGACTTGGCTCCGCCTGGGACAAATCGACGACATCTTCGGGGCTTGACTCGACGTCGGGATCGGCGTTGGCCTCGGCGTCGGCTTCGCGCTGCAGCGGCGGCTCCGGGACGATGAGGCACTCCTGGTTGCGAGGCGTCGAGTATGCTGCTAACGTTGAGCGACGTACTTCGTCGTGGACCTTGCGCTGCACGAGCGACAGCTCGTGCAGCACCTTCTTCATTTCGGCTTCGTGCTTTGCCTTCGTCGCTTCCTGCACCTTCAGCAGACGCTGCACAAGAAGAGACAACGACGGTGGGCTTGGGCTGTCGCCGGGCTTCTTTGCGACGCGAAACAGAACGTTCGCGGCCTTGCTCTTCTTCGGCCGAGGGCTTCTTAGCAACTTCGTGAAGCGCTTTGCGCGAGTCGTCGAGCTCTTCGCCGCGGAATCCTTCGTCTCCTCGTCGCACGCCGAGGCCTTGCGCTTGCGCAGCTCGCGGCCGGGGGAGATTGGTGCCTTCCCCGCGGCGCGGCTTGGTCGAGATGGCGTTGTTGGCGCTGACGCAGGCGCAGACGGCGTTGGAGAGGCGGAGCCGTCCGACGGTGGCTCCGTRCGGGCGACGGGGTGGTCACCGGTCATGTCGACCGTGGTGACTGGCTTCGTTGGCGAGGCTGGAGAGGACATTCCCCCTTTCGATGTTCTTGGCTTGCGTGGTTGTCGAGCGGAAAACAGAATGAGACGGCTTGAGGCCGTCGACGCCACACGTTGACCAGACCGCCGCCGGTCCGGTTGGGTCTTTGAGACCGGTTCGGGTTTGAACGATCTTTTCGCCTGTTGTACACGTGTCACATTTATTGCACGTTTGGATATTGTCGCAATGTTGCATATCCGGTGTGTCCTTGGTGTGGAAAACACCATTTCACGCTGCGCTTAAAACTCAGCTTGTTTTGATGTTGGCAACACCGAGAGGTGGCGCGAACTCGGCGTGTGCACCTGTGTCATCTTTCCGCGCTTTACGGTATATATGTTGACCAGAATGGAATCACACCCACCAACTACGCAAGTCTCCTCACGCAGGTGCTCCGCGCATCTCACTGATCTTGTTGTTTGATTTCTCCTATTCTTTGCAATTTTTAGTCTAGTCTAAACGTAAGTGTAATGAATACGTTTCAACCAGAATGGAATCACAGAGACGGCTTACCAGTGATGCTAGTAGATTACTTAGCATTCGGATCAGCTCCAATTTGAAGCAACAACTCTAAGCAAAGGAGTGGCGCTTGTCGGACAGCCTCGATGCTAGGTCTGTAATGACGAAAAGCATAAGTCTTCTCCAAGCCAGAAGTAATGGATGGTGTGGAGTGATGTGGCGCTGGAGCTTTCGTGCGCCCCCTCACGCGCACCTCGCGCAAGGGACAGCATGGCTTCGCCAACGGAGCATCTGACGAAGTTGCTTCAAGAAGTCCCTGATGACCCGCTCGTCATCAAGGAGCAGGAGTGGTCTAAACTGCTGCAGGCATTCAAGTGAGTTGCGTGAGTTACATGCATGCGGTCATTGCTACTGATAACCCGCATTGGTATTTTCTCTGTTAGGAGTGACCCGACCAGGCTCATTGCGTTGACGCTGGAGCTCAAGCCTGGTTGGAAAGCCCATCTGGCTTACGGGATAACGCGTGGTGTTAAGGGCGACGAAATCGATCCAGCAGTGTACGCAGTGCTGGAGGTGGCGCTTGAGCTTGGAGTTGATCCAAATGCAGCGGTAAGTTGCTTTGAGTGTGTTTATCGGCGACGACGATGACAGCGTCGCTGCTTGGCAGAACAAAGGTGGTGGGACCGCTCTGCACATTGCAGCAGGAAAAAGTGCACATCAGCTGTGTGAGTTGCTCCTGCAACACGGTGCCAACCAGGATGCCAAGGTTATCCATCACACTGACCGTGCAGTCGCTGATAGCTGCTTGTCGTTCTCACGCTACGCAACTGTATGTGGACAGAACATTCGGAGCGAAACCCCACTTCTTCATGCAATAGACTCGAAGAGTGCACGGTGCTGCGAGGTGCTGTTGCTGCACGGCGCAGACGCCAACGCACAGGTTTCATGCTCTTTGTTTTTGCGATCATGGTCGAGTATCATTGCTCAATCATATAACACAGGACGATGATGATCGCACACCACTGCACCGAGCAGTTCGAGCCGACAGCAAGGAATGTGCCGAGATGTTGCTTCAGCATGGCTGCGACCCGAACGCAAAGGTTTGACTTGATTAGTTTTTTCGTCATTCCTTGGCATTCATGTCGTTCTTATTTCTTATTGACGGAGTCAGACCGACAATCCCGTCCCTCTCCTCGATCTTGTGCTAGACTACCGTGCGCTCTCGTTCTGCAAGTTGCTGCTGCAGTATGGTGCGAATCCTAACGCTCAGGTACAACGTCTGCCATGATTTGTTGTTAACGCGACCGGCACCGACCTGATCGTAAACTGGTTGCCCAGCACGCCGAAAATGGCCGAACCCCGCTCCATTTTGCAGCCAAAGAAGACTTTCTGAAGGGCTGCGAATTGCTTGTTGACTGCGGAGCAGACCCCATGATCAAAGACAACGAAGGCAAGCTCCCCCTACAGCACAGATGGTGATGATCCAACTCGGCAATTTTTCATCAGCCGTCTGCGAGATTGGGACGCGGACCTGTTTCGAGAACTCTGTGAGCAAGGCAAAGCAACAACCCTTCACCTGTATCTCGACAACTTCCGCGTCATCTTGATTCCACCACGAAAAACGTCTCGCGTAGCTGTCTTCTACCACGACGTAAGTATGCTGCGACTATTGCGAAGACTCTCTTACGTAACTCTTGCCGATGCAACAGTTGTACGCGTTTTACGGCATGCCATGGTTGATGGTCGCCGACACACCACTCCATCATCTGTTGAATGGAGCTGGTGACGTACCAAAGCTGGTGGCTCATCCCGTGTTTGAACATGTCCTGAACATGAAGTGGGTGTCGTCTCAACCCGACAGCAAGAACAGCACATCGCCTTTGGGCGTGGCCGCGAGCGCGATCAAGTTTCAGCTGTGGCTGTTGCTGTCATTGCGCCGTATTCGTGACCCTGACAACCAACATCGACAAAATTTCGGACGTGCCATGTATGTGAGCGAATCGTTGTATTTCCTGGTTTTACTGGTGTCGGCATACTGGAGCTTTGTCTCCAGCCATAGCGTCGCAGCGTGCTTCGTATCCATGGTCACATCGTGCCTGTTCTTGTTCATGGAGATGCTCGACTTGAGCAAGCGTCGATGGGCATACTTGCGTGATGTCACCAACTGGATCAATCTTGTTGCCTACACCGGTATCATCATCCTGGGAGCGTACTCGACAATGCATGCGGATTCGGAGCTCACCACACTCTCAAAGGCGATTCTCATCACGCTCTTGTCGTTCTGTGGTCTCGAGTATCTCCGCATGGTGCCGCTCACCAGTTTGCTCATCGCCATCACCTTCAAGATGGTGAACGACGTTGTGAAGTTCATCGCATTGTACGGTGTGTTCCAGATTGGTTTCAGTGGCTCGTTCTTTTTGTTATTCCAAGACGACAACAGTCGCTACAATTCGTACAGCGAGGCATTTCTGGCGACCTTCTTGATGCTGTTTGGTGATTTTGATTCCGACTTGTTCTTACGTCTTGATGGTGTCAAAGCAGTCGTGGCGAACGTGCTGGTGCTGCTGTATCTGGTTGGTGCGATGGTGATGCTGATGAACTTGCTGATCGCAATGATGAGCACGAGCTACCAGGAAGTGGTGGACAGCGCCAAAGTGGCACGGAGCATTGGGCGGGCAGAGATAATTCTTCGGATGGAAAGTCTGTTGCCCCAACACATTCGTGAGCATCTGTTCAATCGCTGCTTTGACGACGAAGAAAAGGCCGAGAAACTGAAGGAAAGCTATCAAAAGCGTAAAATGGGTGCTTCTTCAAGTACATCGAATGAGATCCATCAACGGTACGGAAAGTCAGAAGAACAAAGGTCCGCAGCTCAAACAACCGTTCGCGCTGAAGATGGCAACCAGCGTCATGATAAACATGTCAAGATTCGAGTCCCCCAAAAGAAAACCATGCAAGAACTGCGTGATAAAGTCGTGGCGTACTATATGAAGAAAATCTACCGATGGTACGATGAGACCAACAGCGGCGCTCCTGTACTCGAAGACTGTGTGTGCTATGAAATTATCGAAGGGCACACGAGCGTCGAACGCGATCTACAACAGGTCCAAGATGACCAGCAGCACTTCAGAGAGGAAATGCAACATTATAACACGAGGCTGAATAAATTCAAGGAAGAAACAAGCCAACAACTGCGACATATAACGCAGCAACTCGAACGACAACTCAAGAAGCAACAAACTATGGCTCAGCAGTATCAATCTCAGCAAGAAAATCTTGAGGTGAAGACAGACGCCTTGATGAGCAAGTTGGTCGAATTGCAGCAACAACTGAATGGTGACGCGGGCACGTTGTCGTCACCGAAAAGAAAAAGTTTGATCAAACGATAGGAAGAGAAGCGATTACCCGTTGCAAACACAGCTTGAACTGATGGTAGAACTAGGTTCTAGTTATCGCGAATATGCGCAACCAGCATGAAATGTGTTTTTTTCGACAATATAAAGTCCATACGTACTATGGGGCTGAAGTTGCACGGTCTATTTGGCACAGCACCAACGACTCGCTGTGTAAGCATCACTTTGTGTAATCATGTCGTGTACGTAAAGCTACAAGACCTGCAAGGGGCAGCCACAACGCCTTCGTGCGAACTTTTCAGTACTTGATGCATGTACGACGAATCCAAGTCGCTGACTTTACCAAGCACAAATGGGAGTCTCGAGGGCGTAGCCGGGGAATGCTAGGACCACGACTGCAGTATTAGCTGAGGAAAATCAACACGGTATCACGGTTTGCGTGCGCTTTCGTGTGGTTGGCGTTGCCTAAGGCTTCACTAAAAGAGCAAAAGCTAGGGCTCGCTCGTCAAGGTGCTGCGAGCTGTTGCTGAAGCACGGAGCAGACTTGAAAGCAGTGGTACGGGAGTTGAAATTCACACCTCGAGATAATTGAGTCTTCGTGATGTGGATCGTATTTGTGTGCTGCGTGACTGCAGGCCACGGAATTCGGAACATTACTCCATGGAGCCGCCGCTGCACGTGAGAGTTGTTCATTGAGCTGACGCATGCTTGGAACTACTTTTACAGCGTGGCGGCAACCCGAACGCGTGTGTTCCTCGCACGCGTTCGTTTGGGCCGGTATTATCTCGCTGATTCAGCATTTGGTTCGTTTCTGTCGTCGTCACAAATCGATTGCTAGTAGAATGAGACTGGCTCGACCCCACTCCACTTCGCTGCCAAACTGTCAGCATCTGCTTGCAGTGTATTGCTGCTCGAGAATGGAGCCGACCCCAACGTTCAGGTATCGATGTGAAATATACGTCGCCAAGTTATCATATCGAGTGAAATGTAGGACGCTAAGGGAAGAATACCACTTCACAGCGCAGCAACACAAGGCTCGCATGCATGCGTGGAGCTTTTACTACAACATGGTGCTGAACGATATCCAGGTATGGCTCAACTACTTGGAAGTGACCATTGATGGTGGTATCAACGTCGTCCTAGCTATCGTTCTTCACAAATCCCCGCAGGCTCCACGCCACTCCACGTTGCTGCCAAGCAAGGCTTCCAGTGCTGTGATGCTCTTGTTCGTGGTGGCGCTGATATGATGATTCAAGACAGAGACAAGTGTATCGCCGTGCAGCTAGTGCAGAATGATGACGAACCAACGCGGCTCTGTCTCATCGGTCATCTGCATGCGTTGGACGCTGACACATTCCGGAACCTATGTCAGCAGGGTAAAACAGCAGCGCTCCGTCGCTACTTGGACAACTTCGGCATCGTTCCAAACCCACCACGGCAAACATCATGAACCAAGGTCTACTATCACGACGTGAGTGATACGCATTTGTTGATCCTTTTTGCGACTTGTACTATGTATCGATTTCTCAACGCTGCAATGGCTTTCGATACAGCCCCAGCTGCTGTACAGCCGCAGCACTCCGTGGTTCCACGTGCTAAACGGAGCCGGGGATGTCCCTGCGGTTGTGGATCACTCCATGTTCGATTGCGTGCTCCAACATAAGTGGGGGCTCGACAGCCGGTCTCACTGTTGGACGCTGTGTTGTTGCACGTGTGGATGATGACGCTGTTTCAGTCCAGTCACTGCGTTCTGGAGCCGCTTTCGCGATTCGGTCGCTCCATGTACATTGGAGAGTCATTGTCCTTTGTGTTGCAGCTGGTGGCAACGTACTGGAGCTTCGTTTCAACCAGCGATGTTCGTGCCCGCATTGTCTCGATGGTGCTTGCTGGGATGATTTTACTCTTGGAGGCTATGGACTGGAGTAAGCGGCGATGGTCGTACATTCAGGACGTCACCAACTGGATCAACTTGGTCACGTACTTAGGCATTGTCGCATTGGGAGCGATATCTTCAGCGATTGTTGTGTCAGAGCAGATCGAGCTAGCTCAAGCGGTTACTGCAGTGCTACGATCCTTCTGTGGGCTCGAGTATTTACGTATGGTGCCTCTGACCAGTCTGTTGATCGCCATCACGTTCAACATGGTCAGAGACGTCGTCAAGTTCCTTGCTTTATATGGTGTCTTCCAAATTGGCTTCAGCGGTGCGTTCCTCTTGCTGTTCCGCAATGAGGCCAGTCACTACGACACGTATAGCCAGGCTTTCCTTGTTGATGTTGCTTGGCGATTTTGATTCCGACCTGCTCTTACGCCTTAAAGGTGCCAATGCAGTCGTTGCGAACGTACTTGTGCTGCTGTACTTGATCGGCGCAATGGTGATACTGATCAACATCCTGGTGGCTCGTACTACGAGCCACCACGAAAAGCCAGCGCGCAGTTTGACTTGGAAGAACTTCATCGACAACTTCGGCGCAACGACGCCAAACTAGACGCAAACAAACAGTATCTGGTACAGCTGGAAGAGCGCATATGAATGCTCAAAGGCAACTCTTCAAGGAGGAAATCAAAAATGACATCAGGCAGCAAGTGGAAAGACAGCAAGAAGCGCAACCTACAGCAGCAGCTCGCTGTCCAAAACAGCAACACCGTCGCTTCACCAGAAAAAAAGGGGCTCGTTCAAGCGCTGAGCCTGATGATCAGATCAGGTCACCATTGATCTCTGCATTTATATCATGGCGTGAAATGCATTTCTGTATCAACCACAGTGCTGCACCCACCATCAACGTTGACGCTACCATCCATCCATCAATCCTGCTGGATCCGTTTGGACGGGGATATTTTCATCATATTTTGGTACATATACTGTGAATAATGTACCAATCGATATTGTATTCACAGCAAGTGTCATCATCCACACTCACTCGCCACGCCATGCACGTCGTCCGGTGGGTCCGACATGCGCGTCAGCCACGCTACGTGCGCACCATCTCGACAATCGGCCAGGAGATCGCAAAGGTGCGTGAAGCACACACACACACGCAGATCGTATGCGAGTATTGTCGTGGCTGAGAGCTGACGCCTGCGCGCCAGCAGGTGCCGCGCACTCCGGCGTGGTCGCTAACGGAGCTGCATCAAGATGGCGCTCGTGTGCCAGAAGCGGATTCGGTGCTGACGACAGACAAGGTAGGCATATAACACGCATGCAGCATGCGCATGCAGCTGGATGGGAATGGGCGGGTTGCATGAAGTGACGCTTGCTGTGCAGCTGCGGGAACTGGCCGAGTTGTGCCACCTGCACATTGACGAAGCGCGGTTGCCAGGCATGTTGCGCGACGTGGAATCGATCATTCAGTGCACCAAGACCATCCAGGCCGTGACTGTGGACGAGAACATCGACGACTTGTACGCCAAGGACGATGGCGAGTCCGGTGCGTGGCTGGCGCTCTGCGTGGTTGACAGTCACAGAGCAAACCAGCACGTGAATTGACATGAATGGTTGCAGGCAGCGCGCCATTGCGAGAAGATGTGGTCACGGAAGGCAATTGTCCAGAGGCGATCCTCGCGAACGCAGCAGAGAAGGTCGGGTACTACTTCAAAGTGCCAAAAGTGCTGCAAGACTGAGCGCACGACGATATGACAATGCTGAGATTTAGCCACACAGTTAATCTTCTAATCGAGCACATGTCGCGTTCTCCCTGCGCCACCGTGCTGCCTCATCGGTCACTACTAATTACGATGCGGCTTCGTGCCACGAACAAAGAACCTCGGGATCGGCTCGTTTGTGTTGCTCCTAGTCAACGGCTGCCACTCCCGCGCGAACAATGTTGCGGCCTCGCCCAGTTTCGCCTCCACGTCCAAGCCCCAGCCAGTCACTCGCAGCACACCGTGCTCTGGATCATCTTCTCCGTAGCGCATGTTCACGACAGTGCCAGCTCTTACTGCGCCAGAACTCGTCAGTCAGGTCCGTGACAATGTAGTCCAGTTGCTTGGCCTTCAATTTAGCGCTGGCTTCTCGCATGATCCGCTGTTTGCGCTCAATCAAATCGCGACACACGTTCACTTCGACCCACCAATCTTCTCAGCTACGGTGGCTACGGGCGACGTTGACGGCTTTCCCATACTGTTGCGTTGAAGTGAAATTCCCAAATGCAAGTGCTCGAAAGCAACCGGTCGGGACCGTCTCATCTCACGGAAACGGCGTCATTGAATGGACGAACAGCGTCTTGATGATGAATCCACACCACCGGGAAGTGGACGATTACGTGTGGCACTGCTACTTGATCACGCTACTGCGCAACTATGCGATGATGCTGCTGCCATGTCATGATGGCGTTGATGATATGATGACCATGCAAATAGAAGCATTGATGCGCCTGTGTTTGCTCTAGCAGCGAACACCTTTCATCTCACGCCCACGTTTTTGTCGACATCCAACAAACGATAGAATTGTGTGCTAGAAAGCGAACACTCATGTGACCAAGGCGATCCCGTTCTATTGTTTCTACTTTGTCCATGTGTTATCCATAAATTCGAATGAAAACAGCGGAATCACTTCTGTGCAGTACCGCTTCATGAAGTGAAGCTCACCTTTTGACAGCGTGTCGCCTTCAGTCCAGCTGTTGCTGCAAACTCAAACTATGAATTGCGTCGGGTGAACTGAAACCTGACATTTGCTGCCGATGATCTCACGTACAAATAACTCGCTGACTGTACCGGAAACGAGTTGTAGTTGGTCACACGGAGCTGAAAAAATCAAGTGAAAAATCTTATCCACGTTTGACGCTGGTTCGCGACTACACACGGAACGCACACGGATGCTTTCGACTTCTAGAAGTTGTCTGTCGTACTGGACGTTAGATCTGGTGGTACTGCCACGTGCATTCAAGTTCATCAAGATAACGCTCAAATGTTGACTTCGTCACGCAGTCCTGTCTTGACCAGAACAGCCGGACGACTTCGCCATGAGGAGTAGTTGGAGCTCGATTAATTTGCTCATTGTATTCTCCGACTGTAGTGCGAGCTGTTTGGCCACTATTTGCTGCTGATTTTGAAGTCGTTCTTCCTGTGTCTGAGTAAGACGTTGAAGTTGCTGCTCGGATTGTTTCTTGTATGCGTCCAGACTGGAATTGAGGTCTTTTCGAACTTGCTGAATTTCATGATGGACTTGCTCGAGCTCGTCTTGAACGCGCTGCAATTCTTGCTCCACACTCGTGCTTCCTTCGACAATGTCAACAATGTTGCGGTCATCTAGAGTTTGGACTTCAGTATCTCCAACCATAACAACTCCTCTCATTCCTTTCGGAATCATCTCACGCCAACGTTTATCTGCGGCAGCATTCAATTCCTTCAATGTCTTCTTCGTTACCCGGTGACTTGCGTCGCCACTCTTCTTTCCAACCATTTCAGTATTCCCCGGGTTAACTGCTGCATGGGCTTCGGTGAGGTTGTTGTTCGTCGTAGCGAGATCGGGATTGTGGGTGTCTGGGGCTGTAGCTACCATGGCTTGAGCAGGGGAAACCTTAGCATTGGTTTTGTGACTTGCGTAAATCTGCTCCAAGCAGTCTGGGCTCGCGAAGCGAACGTCAAACAAGTACTCACGGATATGTTGTGGCAACAGACTCTCCATACGTAATATGATTTCAGCCCGGCCAATGCTCCGTGCAATTTTCGCGCTGTCCACAATTTTTTGGTAACTCGTACTCATCATCGCGATCAACAAGTTCATCAGCATCACCATCGCTCCAACGAGATACAGTAGCACCAAACCATTTGCGACCACAGCCTTGACGCCTTCAAGACGCAGGAACAAGTCAGAATCGAAATCACCAAACAGCATCAAGAACGTTGCAAGAAATGCTTCGCCGTATGTATTGTAGCGACTGCCGTCGTCTTGAAATAACAAGAAGAAAGCACCGCTGAAGCCGATCTGGAAGACGCCATACAGTACCCCGAACTTGATGACATCCTTGACCATCTTGAACGTGATGGAAATGAGCAAACTGGTAAGCGGTAACATTCGAAGATATTCAAGTCCACAGAATGCCAACAGCGTGATGAGAATTGCTTGGGCAAGTTTTGTTGTCTCTGTCGAAAGGTATACCGTCGGAGTCACATCCACGATGACGATGCCAAGGTACGTAAAGAGGTTGATCCAATTGGTGACATCACGCACGTATGCCAACGGGCGCTTGCTCCAGTCCAGTATTTCCAACAGCAAGAAGATACAGGTGGTGGTCATAGACACAGCACGTCCGCCTTGCGTGTCGTTGGAAATAAAGCTGTAATAGGTCGACACGAGCAGGATCAAAAACAAAAGCGACTCGCTGACGTACATGGACCGCCCAAACGATTGTGCGATAGGACTGATGCGACAACATGTCGCCTGCATATTCGTCTTGTGAATGCGGCGCAAAGACAGCAAAAGCCACAGCTGGAATCTCATTGAGTAAAGCACCACTCGCCATCGCGATTGGCGGCTGTCGTCCGGCAAAAATACCCACATCGTGTTGAGTACACGTTCAAATACAGGATGGGCGACCAACCCAGGCACATCGTCAGCTCCATTCAGCACGTGATGCAGAGGTGTATCGCTCACACGTAGCCATGGCATCCCATAAAAAATGTACATCTGCGTCATTACAACCGCTGAGAGGGCGACTGCAGTCAGCTATCAAGTAGGCACAAACGTACGTACATCACGATAATAGACGTAAGTGTTAGCGGTGTGTCTTGGAGGGTCTGATATCACGCGAAAGTTGTCCAGATAACGACTCAGAAGCTTTGCTTGACCTTGCATACAAAGCTCTCGAAACAGGTTTGCGTCCCAATCTCGCAACTTGCTGATGAGAAATTGAAGTGTTGGGTCATCATAGTTGCTTCCGCTCGCGACTTGAAGCGGAATCTTGCCCTCGTTGTTCTTGATCATCGGATCTGCACCACAGTATACTAGAAGCTCACAAACCTCGAGTGAATCCTTCTTTTTTGCGGCAAGATGCAGCGGTGTATCGCCATTTCCGGAGTTCTGTGCAAGTGGGTTGTGATTGGGTGGTTGAGATCAATCGCAACCTGTGCTGTATATTCACCTGAGCGTTTGGATTCGCGCCGTACTGCAGCAACAGCTCACATCGCTCACGATTACTTAAGAAGGTTGCCATGTGGAGAAGTGTCCTTTCCTGTGACATTACATCATGTGAGGAGAGTTGATGGGATGACAGCATCGTGCGCACACATAACGCACCGGCCAAATCGAACTGGCATTTGGGTCGGAGCCGTGTTGAAGTAGCAACTCCACGACAGCGTGGCTGGTAGCGTAAGCTAATGGTGTACGACCATGTTCTGTCTGTCAGTCGTCGCATGTGAGAATGTCCACAAAGTAACCAGATTGTGTACTGAAAACTCCTCAACCTGGGCAGTGACGTCTGCACCATGGAGCAACAGCACCGCGCAGCATCGACCGTCAACTGTGCCTGCTGCAAGATGAAGTGGGGTTTGTAGCTGATGATCCTGCTCCATCACAAGTTGTTGGTTTGAGAAAGCACCCAAGAATACTCGATACACAACAACTTCTAACCTGAACATTAGGGTCGGCACCATACTGCAACAATAAGCTGCATAGATCTTGAGAATCGCTTTTCGCAGCAACATGGAGAGCTGTTACGCCAGACATGTCCTGCAGCCCAAATATTTATCAAGGCATCTCACGCTCGTGAGAGATACAAAGCCGGAAACGCTTACGGCTTGGTTTGGGTCAGCGCCGAGGTCAAGAGCTACTTTGAGCATTTGCTTGCTGGCTGGATCGCTCGTTTCGAGTGAGTCATCTGCTATTATCGCAACGACCAGTTGACTTTTCCATCTTGGCTTGATTTGAAGCACCAACGGGATCTGCTTGACTGGGTCACTCCTGCGGCGACAGCTCCATGAGTCCCAGCGGTTCAAACTAGCCAAGAAATCTGCTCACTTGATCGCAGGCAAAAGTTGTTGCCACTCTGTCTTGAACGCAAGTAAATCATCAGGAGCATCTCGAAGCAGCTTCGATATTTGTTTCGTTGTCAAGGCCATCACCTCTCCTCTCGGAAGAGCGCTGATGGCAGCACAGAAAGTGGGGGAGGAAAGCGTGTGCTCTTGAGCTTGATGCGTGGATTGTTCTCCTTCGTTCACTTCCGCAAGTGTCTCGAGCGAGAAGGGGGGGGGGCGGATGTTTCATCTCTACTTAGGACGCACCTGAATTTAGGAACCAATCCAACTGCACGCAGCGAAGAAAGATCGACAACGGCGCTTCCCCTCACATCAAGCTGGAGCCCGTTCAGATCGTTTTGCGGTGACCACCAGCTTCACGAAAATGCGCACGAAGGGACTAACTGCGTGCTGTTGCTTTGTACGATGTAAAAGTTGCAACTTTGTACTTCGTGTAACAAATGGGTCTGTGTTTTATTACTTTTTGTCTTCCACGACGACCACTTGGTCTTCCGAGATGCCGAACATCTCGGGCAGCACGGTCTGGAGCTCGACGATGCAGTCGCCCTGCAGCTGGATCATTTGCTTGCCCGTGTCCGTCTTCGATAAAGACGAACTGCACGCGAATCGCTTGCCCAGCTTCTGCACCGCGTCCTTGATGTTGACGTCCTCGAGGTCGTCCAGGCCCGTCACGAACGTGAGCTTCTTGCGGCCCTTGCGCGAGCCCTTCATCACGTACACGATGCAGTCTTCCTTCTTCTTGCCCTCCGTCTTCTTGCTCTTCTTCTTCTTCACCGTCTTGCCACCAGGCGCCTCAAGGGTCACGCCTTCGACGCCCGCAGCGATCTGGCGCTCCGCTTCGAGGTATTCCTCGACCGTGCGGTTGTACTTCTGCAGGAAAAGCTGTGGGTGGTGCTCACCAAGCCACACCTTGGCCTCGTTGAACATCGGGCCGTACTCGCAGTATTCCGCTGGCAACGAATCAATCGGGCAGTACACGACACTCTTCATCTTGGGGGTGCTGTCATCGCCGTCGTCTTCTTCCTCATCCTCGTCGTCATCATCATCCGCCGCAGCAGCGGCAGCAGCAGCCGCTGCCTGCTTCGACGGCGCCACCCAGCCCTTGGGGCCCTTAGCAGCCGGCGCGTCATCCTCCTCGTCATCTTCATCGTCCGAATCGCCTGGTTCAGGACCGTACTTCTTCACCAACGCATTGAACAGCTGCGCTTCCTTGCCCTTGTACTTGGCCAGCACACCAGGCACGTCCGCGATCTTGTCCGGGTTGTACTTCTGGTAGAACGCCAGCAAGCGCTTGTGGTTGAAGTCCTTCACCACGTCCGACTCTGGCGCGGGCGGAGACGTCGACTCCTCTTTCTTCGTCTGCTTCTGCTCAGGCGACGGCGGCGCCGCAGCGCCGCCAAGCTGCTCCGTCGGGCTGGGCTCCGGCCCGTACTTCTTGGCCAGCGCCGTGAACAACTGCTTCTCCTTACCCCGGTAGCGCTCCAGCACGCCGTCGATCTCGTGCAGCTTGTCGGCGTTGTACTTGAGGTAGAAGCGCGTGAGGCGCTCGCGCGCGCTCAGTCCGTTGGTCGCCATCGGTCACCACTGCTCCAGTCACTGCTCGTGAGCTCTTCAGGGCGTGTTCCCCACTCAATGGCGGCCTCAACTGGAGCCCCTTTCCAAAGCGATTGCCAAGAATACCCTGTCCAAACGAATGTATTATATTTTTCGGAAATAGTATCTATTTTCTATTGTGTCCGGAGACGGGCATGCTGCATGCACAATTGCAGCGTTTTGATTTGGTGCAGCGAGGCGTCACCGGTGTATGATTGGCTGATAAGGTGGCTGAGCTGATGTGGAAGCTGCGCATGGGGAGGTCCGGGAGCAGTCGGGAACGACGACGACGACGACGACGACGACAGCGACGGCGACGGTCGCTGTGTGAGCGACATGAGCGGCGCGATGCAATGGAAGAGCTCGGATCTAGAGAGCCTGGACTATGGTACACGCGCTGCGCTGCAGTATGGGTGTTGTTATCGCGCGTTGGTGACGTGTGCTGTGCCGTGCAATGGCAGACCTGTTCGAGAGCGTGGTCAACAAGTCCGGTGCGTTGCTGTTGCTGTATTTGCGGTGGCTGGTGTTGGACCAGCATCCTGACGTGGATGCTGATGGATTGTACCAATGGCGCTGTGCATGGTGGTGGTCTGGGTGGGCGCAGGCATGGGCTACAAGTACCGCGACGGCCAGGAGAAGAACCGGTTGATCTACGCGCGCTGGGGGCTCACGATGCTCACGGGGCTCGTCACGGCGCTCGTGGCCGTGTTCTTGCTCTACTGCACGACACTGCTGTCGTCGCTCAAGCAGCACTTGCTCACGTACTCGATCCAGCACGAGCAGCAGCACGAGCACGTGCTGTTCGGGACGACGTTCTGGTCCATCGTCGCCTTCAACTTGACGCTCGTGACCATTGCGGCGGGCATTACGTGCTTTGGTGAACCAGTTGCGGCGGGCTCTGGTGCGTGGATCATCACGGTGGAATGCTTTAATCCTGTGTGGTTGACGGTGGTGGTGATGTCGTTTCGTTTCAATAGGTATCTCGGAAGTCAAGACGATGCTCAACGGTAGAATAGCCCAAACGCAATCAGTCTCTGGGTGGCAGACAGCAGATGCTCATCGTGAATGACTGTTGGGGACGTAGGCATGAAGATCCCACGGATGCTCCGTATGCGCACGTTCTTCTGCAAGGTCATTGGCACCATTTGCTCCGTGGCGGGTGGTTTGCCAGTCGGCAAGGAAGGCCCCATGATCCACAGGTACAGCTCACCCCACTTGTGGTGTCCACCGTGACGCGATCTCGCATACCTCGATACTGAAGCATCCATCATCTGCAGTGGAGCTATCGTTGCCGCAGGTCTTTCACAAGGCAAATCATCTACTGTCGGCTACGATACGAGGTACCGCCCTGTCCCGCATCATGCTGTTCCCGCGCCGTAGTCAATGACGTTTCTGTTGGTGTTTGCTCAGCTTCACGTACTTTGCTGGATTCCGCAACGATCGTGAAAAGCGCGACTTCGTGTCTTGTGGTGCCGCTGCAGGTGTCGCGGCAGCCTTCGGTGCACCAATCGGCGGTGTGCTGTTTGTCCTTGAGGAAGGTGCCTCCTTCTGGAACCAGACGTTGACGTGGCGAACGCTGTTTTGTGCGATGGCAGCGACCTTCACCCTTGCCTTCTTCCTCTCTGGCATGAACGACAACCTGTCATGGGGCACTCTCGGTAGCCACACGGGCAGCTTCTCCTTCGGCCCGTTCACGTCTTCGACGTATCAGCTGTGGGAAGTGCCGCTCTTTATCTTGATGGGAATCGGTGGTGGTCTCCAAGGCGCGTTGTTCAATGGCTTGAACACTCGATTGGCGATGCTGCGTTCACGTTGGATTCGTACGCGTCGCATTGCGTGGGTCGAAGCCATTTTGGTCGCTCTGCTCGTGACGACGGCGACATTCTCGATCCCATTCTTGCTTGGCAAGTGCCATCCGTTGCCACAGGTCAAAGAAGACCTGACACATCTGATTGAGCCAGGAACTCCCCGGAATAAGGCATTTTCGTTTGCAATGGAGACGCTGCGGCGCAACGGCACGGCTTGCATTTGCGAAAGCTGCGCAAGCGTTGGATTAGAAGGAGCAGATTGCTTCCATGCCGACGACACAGTGGAGTATCCATACAAGAAGGAACTGGTTCGCTTTTACTGCCGCAAGGGCGAGTTCAACGACCTCGCGTCACTCATGCTCTCATCGGGCGAAGTCGCGATCAAGCATCTGTTCCACGCACCGGCGAACACGTTCGAAGTGCGCAACCTCGTTATCTTCTGGCTCACGATGCAGTTCCTCGCATGCATCACATATGGTCTCAAGGTGCCCAGTGGCTTGTTTGTGCCAGCGCTGCTGATTGGCGCAGCGTACGGTCGATTGTGGACACGCGTGATCAACTACTTCACGGACTTGAGTCATGGCAAGACTGTCGACCCGCGGTCGTATGGATTGGTGGGTAGTGCCGCTATGCTAGGCGGTGTCACGCGCATGACGATCTCGCTCACTGTCATCATGCTGGAATGTACGGGCAACGTCGAGTATGGTCTTCCGTTGATTCTCACGTCATTTTTCGCGCGTTGGGTCGGGAATTACTTCAACGAAGGCATCTACGACATCCATATCCATCTGCGGCACGTGCCGTTCCTGGATTGGAATCCACCGTACCGAGGCTCGTTCCTGCGCGTCAAGCACATCATGACGCCCAACCCCAAGTGCCTCCGCACGGTCGAGCGCGCTGGCGTCATTTTCGACCTGCTTGTGAGTACCAAACACAACGCGTTCCCCGTCATTGTCGAGGATCCGACGTTCGGCAATCGGTTCTTTGCTGGTGTAATCCTACGCAAGCAGCTGAACGTGCTGCTCAGCCACCATGATTTCACAGCGACAAAGCCGAAGCCATTCAGCCGCCAGCCACCGCCGGCGACGTATCAATCGGACTACTCAAGACCCCGTGGCGACGATATGAGTAGCGCCGAGGACACGCCACGAGCTGAGGACAAGCTTCTGGCGGAAGAAATGAGTTCATATCCCAATTCGCAGTTTTGTTTGTCGTACCGCGACANCACGAGCCACTCCCACAGCATGCCGCTTGGGGTACTGACAGCCGTCAGCGGGATATCCCGATCCTTCATCAGGATTTGGTAGTAGCCGKCTACCATATCCAAGGCGCTGTACTTCTTGGAGCCGGAYATCCGGTGAAGGATGACATCCTTGCGCGGGATCGGCGTCTGYGCCGGGATCGTTGCCGCGTTGAGCTTGTTGTAAGCGTGGACGATACGCCATTTGCCGTTTGGCTTGCGMACGCAGAACGTCGGTGCGCTGTGAGGCGACTTGCTCTCACGAACGAGTCCGTTGCGACGCTTCTCTTCGAAGAACGCGTCAATGAAGTCACTCTGCTCCTGTGGCAAAGCCCACTGTCGCAACACGGCGTATCCAGATCCTGGCTTGAGGTCGATCTCATGGCGGACACCCCGCTCCGGCGGCAATCCCTTGGGAGGATCCGCACTCAAGCAAGTCTTCGAGAAGCGCTTGACCAGGTCATAATACCTGTCCCTCGGGTTCTTGAGGATCGCGGAGCCGCGACGCGCGTCAAATCRCGCCTTGAACGCAGCGATGGCTTCTTCGTCCAGGACAGTCGTGTCCATCACAGAGCTTGTGTTCAGCTCGCTGAGCTCGGCCTCCGAGCGCAGGAGCACGACTTCGGCGACTTCGCCTCTCTTCAGGTCGTTGAGAAACTCCTCGTACGGCTGCGCTTCCAGCTTGGTCAACTCTGACAGCGACGAAAGTCTGGCCAGCTTCAGCTGGGACGAATCCATTTCGGTTCCGGACGCGGCGTCCAACACGCAGAGGTCGTGCGCGGGGAGCATTTCCATTTCCTCCCCCTCCTTCATTTCGCGGGCACGCGACGGAGACTCGGCCACGGCCGCTGCGTGGTCTGCCTCGGGGCCCGTCACGGGGCAGCCGGGCCTTCCCACCCGGGGTTCGGACGCGAGCAACGGCTCCAGCGCCGGTGTGAGCACCTGCTCCAACACCATACCCGGTGGGGTTCCTTCGTCTTCGGGCGTGAGCAAGGGCTCCAACGCCGGCTTCGGCACGAGCAACGGCT